>KZ308631.1:807760-842969 GCA_000376725.2 Ladona fulva | reverse complement strand
ATTATCGAAATAAATATTTTCTTTACACTCCAAAATATATTCTAATTTGATTACCGATTTATAGAGGAGCTTAAAAATAGTTAAAAATATTACAAATATCATAATTCAAAAAGTTACAAATATCATAATCTTATGAAGATGTGTGTGATTACCAAGACTTGAATTAACAATCTAAATCGCCTTACTATGTAAGTATTGCAGATACTATCAAATTAAAAGGATAGGCAAATGAGAAAACGACGGAATTTCCGTATTTCGACCCTAAATACCATAGTTCCGCACACATTGCTCTCGTGCTATCTCAACACTTTTTTTCCTTAACAACTTCCCCAGCGGGCTCTCGAGTGAATGCATTTCAAATAAACTTGAAACACTCCATCCTCACATCTTCCAACACAATATCCTTCCTCCTTTCCTTCGACCAACTCTCCCCCCAACAAAACGATAAAACCTCTCCAAGAAGCCCCCAAACCAAACAAATTCATTCTTCCAAATCAACCAGCGGCGGCATCGAAAAAAATTTGAAAATCGCATTTGTCGTCGCGAATATTACACGAGCGCTCTCCTCCCATCTGATGCAAATAAAGAAAGAGATGTGAAACGCGAGGAGATATGACGTGTTTACTTAAGGCACTGAGCCGCGACTTTTTCCCTGGCGATATTCCCCAACCGTTGGGGCAAACTCCCACACGAAATGAACCCCCACCCCCACGCGTGGGTCCCCAGTCTCGAGGTAGGTAACAACCCAGACGTTGAAGCCCCATCTGAATGCGAAGGCACAGTCGCCCGATCGCACCCGTAGGAGCCAACAGCCATGACATCTATTCAAACTCCTTTGCCCGTCCACGAATCCCCAAACAACAAACACAGCCGACGCTATATAAGCTCAGCACCTTCTTCCCTGCGTTTTCCCCTTTCGCTATCACGCCACACTCTCTTACAATTTCCCTATCTACAATCCCATCCTCACATATATCTTTCCTTCCTCCAACGGAAACATTATCCTGAACGGGGGAAACTGGAATTTGCCAAAAACTCGGCTAGGATGCCTCACATTCGGATGACCGAGTTAAATATTCAAGCTCCCTGAGCTTGGAAATTTCGTTGGGTGTGTTTAGATACTGGTGAAAAGACAGAGGGGATGGAGAATCATACAAACGCCTCTGGGTACGAAAATAATGCCGGAAAATGGAGTGGAGGAGGTATTGGGTTGAAATGGCAGAAGAGTTTATGGAGGGAAAGAGTAAGGCGCGGATGGTTGGGGGACGTAACGAAACCTCTTCTCTTTGTTACTCAATTCCGTTTTTACGGGCAAGGAAACACACGGGCGAAAGAAATTCGATAGTTTTATAGTTTTTAGGTGTTACACGCCAAGGCATCGGCTCCCGACTCCCCTCTGATTCATGATTTAGGGCGGAGTGAACGATGGGAGTGTAACTTTCCGTGGCTTTCCTTTCCCTGAAAGATTGGCTCGGGATAAGTGTGTTTCAGCAAACGGCGGGATAAACCTACGCGAAGCAGCCGAAGTTTGGAGTTGGTCGAAGTAAAACTATGCCTCGGCGCCGATTAATCTCGTTTTATTTTCGTGCCGTACGGGGGTTAACCTACATTTCAATTTGATCATTCGGATTCTACTGGTGTTTGAAACGCTGAAACTCGGGAATCGTACGAAGAATTTTACAGAGAAAATCCGAGCGATGAGCTTATTTAGATTATCTGTCAAAGGTTTGAACTGAGTCGAAGGGTGGGAGCTTTTGAGAGAGTTGAGTAACTTCCGATCTTACAAAATAAGCTTTCGAATGAAATTTCTATCTCCCAGGATGCTCATGCATACCACTTTGTACACTGGCAGACGAGACGAATGAGAATGAAGTAAATTAGGGGAACTAAAAACCCACAATATTCTGTTATGAAATATTACCAAGTGAAGGCCGAAACCATCAACGTTATATTGAATTGAATACGGTTAACGTGAACTAAACGTGTGAAATTGGTGTTGCTGAAAATAAGCTGAAATTATCACCATAATATGAATGGAAGTTTGTATTTTATTATTTCAGTTTCTGATATAAATCGATGAATCATCTTTTAAAGAAAGAAATGATAAGCTTTTACCCGTAATTTTATTCTAAGACCATAGTTTCGATACTTTATGCTATCATAAGGCCAAATCATTCTCTCTATTTATACTTCTAACAACTTTTGAATATAATTATGGCCATGATGTTTTACTGAATTAGTTAGGGAAATGTTAATTTTGCAAACTAGGAAATTATACTAGAACAATTATAATGTGGCATAACCTTAAACAATAATTTCCATCGGTAATTCTTAAGTGGAGGCTCATCTACCAGTTCCCTCATTCCATGAAGAATATCTCTATATATTCCATACTTTACCTGTATCGACTGCCTTTTTCTGTGAGAGAAACGGATGGAACCGACTGAACGCAATATTAGGGAAATATAGCGTGCAGTCGGTTGCAAAAGTAAACTCCGATGATATTAAGTTTTAGGAAATAGTTCTCCTATGATAGCTCCGCAAAACTTTGAAATCTGTATACGTAAAGCATGCCTGAAACCATATTTGAGCCACTATCATTCTTACTAAGAAGAATGATTTCACAGACTAAGGGAACCATTTTTAGGAATTTGAGGTAATTATTGATATTTTCTGGAATTGAGCATATTGATTTACGTACACATTGGCTAGATATTGGTGTTTATAAATAATACCAGATTAATGTATTAAATAATACCAGATTAATCGGTGGTCATTACCGTGAATTACTGATTATTTTCCATCTAACACTACACTCACACTAACCAAGTCTTTTGTCACAGTGAGATAGATGGTTTAAACACCACTCATAAGCCTATTTAATTTTTATAACTTTTTGTTAACAACTATTCTTCCGAATCTAAATTAAGTTACAGAAAATTATTGGTATTTATCTCCAAGAAAGAAGTTGACCGAGAGCCAAGTTGATTTAAGCTTTAAATTTTCTGGTGACGAAGTTTTAAGGAACGATTGTTTAAAAATTTCAATTTAATGGATGGGACTAGAAACGTTGCCATGTTTACGGGCTTTTTCCCTATTCCCACTGCAATTTGAAGAGTATCAATTCATATTTTATGTCGATCGCCTTTATTTAACTGAGAGTAAAATGAATACGACGGTATCACTGCGATTATTGACAAATATGAAACCTTTTACTCAAACGTTCAAGCATGTGAAAAATGGTAGCCGATAAATCCATCATCCTACGGTTGAACGAAGCAAAACATCATTAAGAAAATGGGTATACAAATACTACGGGGAGAAAAACACAATTACGTTGATGAAGTATAGGGAGTGAGTAAAGCCCTGAAGAGTGGGTGACAAATATAGACGGTTGGAACATCGCTCATGTGGATGGCCGAAAGTGTTGAAGGAGTATTTGGGAGAAGAGTAAGCAGTCGTCCCATGAGGACGCTTGTATTTCAGTGTTTACGCAAGATATTAACATGTCTTTCGTTTATTTCAACACGAGTCCTCATGTATGCCTTCCCATAGATTGCCACGAAATGTATCTTCCGAGGCCATGGATCATTATATTTTCCACTCAACAACTCCCTTTTTAGAAACAATTTTGTTTACTACTTTATAATAACCGTATATACGATGAATTAAGTTATTGCCACTCATTGGGAGTGAACGGAAACAGTTTTATAAAGGAACGACTCTGGTGGAAATAAATTAAACGCAAACAACGGCATAAGTAAAAAGTATTTAATATAAAAATATTAATCAGGTATTAATAACATATTGATAATCTACTAATGTATAATGTAATATGATGATACTCATAAATTTATGAGTATCAAAAATGTATACTGGATAACCATATCGAGGTGCCAGAAGTTGTCAAAAACGGGTTTGCGATTAGCTTTGGTTTGAAAATTGTACCAACATTTTGATGTTTTTCAACTTTCAATATTTATTTAAATTTATACTAAAATATGTATTAAAATTAGTTCCCGTATCGAAGCGGAGAAATTGGTAAATGCGAGCAAAAGGGACAAAGAAGAAATATAATGAAGTAAAATAGAAGTTAGTCGGATTTTGTTAACTGTATGGAAATACTACTATTTGAAGTAACGTCTTCAATTCGTTTAGTCTTGTAGGTTATTATTTTATGTCCCTTTATTTATGCAACTTATTTTCTTATGGCTAAAAAAATCCGATAAATTCGCCTTTCCTTGTATTATGTTTGAGTATGTTTTTTTGGATTTGATCGGACCACCACTAACATAGACGTACTAACATAGACGTACTAACATAGACGTACTAACATAGACGTACTAACATAGACGTACTAACATAGACGTACTAACATAGACGTTCGAATTATGTGATTCAATCATGAGATGTTAGTGAATGGCGCTATAAATATTAAAGTAACTGTCATCACAGACAGTGTATGGCAAAGTTCCAGAAAGATAAGTTACCAATGCCAAATTTGGTCAATTTGAGAAATAACGCTATGATATTTGAGCCTATTCACCAGAGACTGTTTTTATATCCATTCGTACTTACGTTAATGAAGGCCATAACAGGTATGTCATAGAAAAATTCAAATCGTTAATCATACACCTTCAAACTACATAACTGTTATAGAGTTGGACTGTAAATAGTCCTGGAATATCACTATGTATTGATTAAATTGAACTTCGCAGCGGATCAAAATAATGGTTATGGACGGAAATGAATGTTAGCTTACGAAAGAATTGCTTACTTCACACAAAGATAGTAGTAGAAGTTTAGATAGGATAGTTATAACAGATATTAAAGCTCACGAGCATGCTCATAAGCCAATTAATCGGTGTCATTAGTAATGCCCACCTCATCTACAATGAATCTACAGCGGTTCCATTGCCGACGAATAAGGTTTTTTTCCGAAATCGCCTTCCGAATGTGAAGTTATTTCGGTTATTTATCCCATTGATCTGAATCCGATATATTTTCGTCGTTTGAGATGTTTTGCTTGGGCGTACATGCGCGTTTATCCTCCAGACGACTCCACACGTATCGGCCGAGTCTATAAAGCAGAAGACAAATTTTTCAGGATAATTAGTAATCTTAGTAACTGGTATACCGATTTAATTCTCTGTGATTATTTAACTGTAATTTATCGTGGGAATCTAATTCCAACCCTTTGGGAATCGAACCCGTTCCAAAATTAATATTTATGAATGATGATTTGGGTGAACTAGAATGATAAAAGGAAAAGAGATGATTTGTGAAGAGAGGGACTCGAATCCAGGTATTCCATTTTCATACGCCACCCACCACCGCCGTAGTCCTCACTGACATGGAGCCATATCTATGAAGGACTTTCAATTTTAACAAAATGAATTTTAAACTATTCTTAGAGATAGCTCGATCGGTTGGAGCAATGTTTCCTAACTCCAATTGACTCAACTGACTTGCGAGTAGCTTTGTGGTATTCCTCAATCTAAGAAGAAAAAACAGAAAAAAACTCTTTGGAAGAGGAAATCTTCTGCGTTTTTTTTTTGCTTAGTTAATAAATACTACTATAAATACTTTATTTACTACTTATTTTGTGGATTATTTATTCATTGCAAATAAATCCTCTAAGGGCTTCAGTGAGACTAATTAACAAAATAAGAATTCGTAAAACACTAAATCAGCTCTACCTGTTTGAAATAATTTTCCAGTACCTGGTGTAGATGACCATAGTTGTCCAGGCACCATTAAAACTAATAATACTACCAGCACTAAATTACGTCAAAGTGAGAAGAAGAACTCGTAGCACCTAGGAGGGACTAGCTTACCTTGAGGAGTTATAAATTGAGAATTGATTCCGTAGAGGATGGGAAACGCTGGCTTAGAGAATCCGCCGTAAAGTGAAAGGTCTCGGTTCGAGTCGCGGTCTCGTCAGAATTATTCACCTCTCTTTATCCTTAGGTCCCTGGCACGCACATCATCGCGCTTAATTCAATTCCCTTTCCTACGGAATTCGCTCCTCATACCAATCAGACCGAGGATTTACCTGTCGTGGCAAAAAAACCTAAATCCCTCTTCGTGCGAAATATTTTTTATTATTAAGGGGCTTACTTGATACGAGCCGCATTCATATTCAACATTCATCGCATTCTCGCTTCAGGTTTCAACGATTCACTCCAAACACGTAGAAATACATCATCTCTCCATTCTTCGAGGCCTCCGAACCTTGAATTAAAATAGAAAACTCGTTTTCGGAGGGATATCAAAGAGAAAATTGTTATCGATCCCGAGCTATTCTTCGAGCTCCCCCAAGAAATAATCACGCTATCGTACAAATGGTATCCGTAAGGAAAAAGGAGATAAAAATATATCGAGATGCGGAGGGGATGGGACTAATGGAGTGAAGGATTCTCATTGAAGCTAATGGAGGGAATAAATTCTTTACTTGGCAGGGGCCAGGATTCTCGCTTGAGAGGGAGGCGGTCGAGGAAAGAGTGGTGTACGGGAAAATGTGTGTGGAGAGGGATTGGGAGTCATCCGAAGAATAATTATGAAATCCCGCCCAAGCGCCTGCGTTAAAAGCCATTGTCGAGTGTTTCGGCACAGGGTGTGAGTCATATCACTGATTAATGTAGAATCCATGATAGGAACCGACGTGGATGCCACAGCCTCCGGGGCATTCATCCTAATCTACGGAAGATTCGACCTTCTACCCTCACCCTCTTGATTCCATTTTAATCGGCCGTTAAGAACCTTGTTACTGGAAGAGACAGAACAAGGGTGAGCGTAAATGGGCGATTTCGTTTAAAGAAAGGGCTTTTTAATGATGCGAGAAAGAAACGTTCCTAACCTAATGATCAAAATCCTTCTATTATCTCTCCATATAACTAAGCTGGAAGAGGGCATTATACTCGTGTAAAGCAAATTGACGAAAGTTGGAAGAAAGGATCTCTTGTACTAATTTTGGAGCGGATAAATAAGGTGATAACGAGGTTTGGGCGACGGAGAAGGAAGCGGGCGCCAAAGATAACTTATGTAATTAGGGAAATTCCATGTTTTTGAATAAATTCCCAAGTGCGAAAAATGTTTAGGAGCCAAGAAGATGCAGACGGGCATGGTGTCATGAAAACAGTTTCGTAAAAAACATCATTATATATGGAAGATGGCCATACGAGGCCTTACTGAAATGTAATACTTTATCATAAAGGGTCGCCAAATTTTGAAAAACGTTCAGTGCTTCAGGGGCGGTATTAAAATACAACAAACATGTTAAATTATTTACGATTAGGAACTTCATGATAGATTTTCCATATAGGAAAATTACAGCATTCCTTGATTTCTATGAGCATAAAATATAATGAAATCATAGCAAATTGCTAAAAATATAGTATTCAAACCACTGTGAGTTTGATAACAAAATAAATTAAGTATTGCGAAGGCACGAAAATTATAATTTTAAGAAAAATTTGAGAAATATCCTTAAAGCACGAATCGCTGTAACTACTTATAAGATAAAAAAGATCAAATATACGACCTTGAAAACGTTTTACTACAGAATGACCCGATGCCTGTTCTGATATTGCTTTAAAATGCAAATAAGTGATGTATTTTAACCATTATATCATAACAATCCCAAATCTTCCAAGCTTCATTACATTAATAGTTACTGTTTAGAAATTGCATGAGAAATAACTGAATGACGAATTGGAACATTCAGGAAACATTAACTCGCAAACAAGAAAATGAACAGAAGACAAAACGAAATAAGAAAGGAAAACGAAATAAGAAAGCAAGAGAAAAACGAAATAAGAAAGGAAAACATACAGTTAATAGTTGGGAAAGCAAGGTCATGAAATCAATCGCAGATATTTCTATTCAATTTACGAAGAACTAAGATTTTATTCGTCCATTTAAGGAAGAATGGAATCAAAAATTAAGGAAATCATTACAATTATCCATATTGTAACTTAACAACGAATTGAAATTGCAACTGTGAATTGCGTGATGTTGCATCGATGGCTTCTCTAATAGAATGGAATAGATCGCTAACGGCAATCAAAATATTTTGAACCAAAATCACGTACATTTTATAAATGAATTCTGAAAAAATAATCATAACAAATCGCAGAATCCGCTATGAAATCTGAGTTATACAAAGCTGGTGGAATTTGGCTGAATTTTTGATTGTAGACATGATACTCTACGCTTTTGTAACTGCAGAATGAGGGTTATTGCATTCGAGCTATGATTTTTGAGAAGGTGACTACTACTTATTCGAGAATATTACGTTTTATGCAACAATTTCCTTAATTAAAGACACTATTTGATAGTGGAAGGCTGAATTAATGCAGCGTTTTTTGCAGTTGCCATCCCATTTCCTCCATTCATTTATTCGACGAGATTTCTCGAGCTTGCGAAAAAATTGAATCCCCATTTCACAGCCATTCCGCGTTTTGACCCACATCCCATACACTCGCAATTTTATATCCCGAGAATAAAAGTCTGTAGCAATGGGTGCAATATTCAACTGTGGCGCCGCTCCTAAATAGCCGTTACGAAAGAGTGCGAGAATCGTGTACTATTTCTTATACGCAAACCCGGCGTTTTTTACTTGAAATTTCAAACGACTCGGATTAAGAATTTGAAATTCCAAGTAAAAGGGGATAAAAGGGAATGATAATCTGACGGTAGCTGAATATTTTATGCAATAAATAAGTGATGCTCGACCGTGGCACTGGGGAAAAATCTGGGCTACGAGCATGAAGGGTACAATTTCTTTTGACTTCGCAAAACGACAAGAAAAAGAAGGAAGTTGGATGCAAATAACACTTACAAACCAGACTTAAATTAATTCTCAACATTTTAAATGCGAACCTTAATGATATTCTTCACAGTGCTGTGAAAAGAAACAGGAAAATTACTACTGATTTCAGAGACACTTTTAATGAAGATGCGGTTCAAACAAAACTGATCTTTTCGAAGCATACAGGGAAGAAATCTTTTGACTTAATTCTTCTAATAAAAGCTGCTTCATAACAAAATACCGTGTAACTAAAATATAGAACTAATGTTTGGTTTTTAAAGTACGTAAAGTAAGTAAGTTTAAGATTCTGGAAATAACTAAATATGCCCAAGTGTAACGTTGTGGAACTCATGACAGGTCTTACAAAAAAGAACACTTGATTTCACGTGATTTCCACAGCGGATTTCTTTGACTACTTTCGTCAACGAGTTGACATCTTCAGGATCATCTTCACCTGAAGATGTCAACGAATTGACGAAAGTAGTCAATGAAAATCTTCTATGGAAATTACGAAGTGTTCTTTCTTTTAAGATTTATGGAGATATGGGTGTGAAATTTCTTAAATCGTCGCTCTAGGAGATTTTACTTCAAAATATTTTTATTGTTACTCCTTGTTTCAATTTAGTTTGCGTATAGATGAAGATAGGTATAGATAGTTACACAGAGATGTGTTTCTAAGCAAATTATGTCGTTTACTCACAGGTTGTATGGAATTAGATTTATGTTTACCATTCGGTCCTATAAAACGAAACGAAACCAAAAAAACTATACCTATAAAAAAAGAATAATAGAACTGATATAGGTTGATCTAGTTCGTGAGTGTATATATGTATTTTGTGGTGTTGTTTAAATTAAAATATCCGTTCTATTATTCTCTTTATTATGAATTACCACCAAGTAAAGGCGGAAACTATCAAAGCTATATCTATAAAGCCTATTCGACAAAAATCCAGTTACGATCTAGATAAGAAAATGATTACGAAGATTGCCCTCGCATAGATTTCCTTCCACTCAAATTCCTCCATCCAGCACATGAAAAAGTTTCCATTAATGTAGAGTGAGAGTATGTTTGACTAACACCCATGTTGAAGAGACATGTTGGGTGTCATGTTATACATGACTTTTTGCTCACTTAACTGACACTTTGAGCACGGAGGCTCGTATTCTTGTGATTTTCGTGCAACGACATAGCGAGGCTGTTAGCACGTGTTAATCGAAACATCAGTTTGTATCGGTAATATGGACAGGCATAATTTAGAGCGACTGACGTCAAGACTCTCATCCTGAAGACGGTCTTTTTCAAGGTAGTCTCTCTCTTTTAAATTCTTTGAAGTCCCGAACAATTTGAAGACACAAAAGACAATTTTCTCCGGCGACGTTGCTGTATCGTAAAATAAACTCACAAAGGAAACGGCAAAATCTATTTTCAACGTGCTCTTTTTACGTAAATTTCGATGGGTTACTCAAAAACTGACAGCAGTAAATTTATTATATTTTAGTTCCGAATCCATAAAGCAATTTTATCAAGGATTCAAATTGAATTTCGGCATGAGTTTATTCAATTCCCTCCCTCGTATAATCGGAAATAGTGGCTATCTATTTTTCCAAACTCGATCGCCCGATAAAACGTAACGGATTCATTTAAAGGCAACCGAGTTCTTAAACTTTTAGCTACCTTTAAGTGGATCTCAATGAAAATTGGAAATCGATCGAAGTAACATCGCTGAAGTTGTTCCGTAAGTGGGCTATCAAAAACGTGAGCGAAAGAAAATCGCCGAACAGCGGGTCATCAATAGTTCACACGTGCTGCAAATATATATTTGTTCATCTTCGTCTTGTGCAGTTCCGTTTTTCTGAGGAAAAATTCCGCAATTATTGTATAGTGACAAATATTTCTAGGACGTTCTACTTTGCACTGGAGCACACATATCCGAAAAATCTGATATAAAGCAACTAAAAAGCTTGGTTATATAATTCACATTGTAGATGCATGTGGTAAAAATGTTAGTGAGCGATGTTATTTCACCTTAGAAAGACCCCATCTGGAATATGTGGCGAGAGTATGAGACCCAGCGCATGAAACGCTTGCTCGCGAACTTGTGAAAGTGCGGCGCAAGGCGATACGTTTTGCTAAAAACTGTTACGATAGAAAAGCAAGCGTTACGCAAATCCTCTCAGATGCAGTTTGGAATCCTTGAAAGAAAGGATTAGAATGTAGACTGCGATTACTTGATAAATTCATAGAAAGTACATTTGCGGAAGAAGTAAATGGTATTATACGACCCCCCTGCTATTTTGGCTGATCCGACAATGAGCGTAAAATAAGAGAAATAGATACGAGGACAAGTTGTTTTAGGGACTCATTCTGTCCGTGAACGATGCACGATAAGAATAAGCTAAAAAGGTAAATCGAACGCTTGGAGTTTACACCTCTGCCATACGCCGAATGGCGGCTTGCAGGGTATTTATGCAGACGTAAAACTGCACATCGAATATTGTTATTAAATATGTTGATAATTACGCAATGAAGCAATGAAATAACGAGCGTACTTTCCACTTTTGCTGAGAGACCTTTATAACTAAATAACACCGGTGAATACGCAATTATGTCTCGTTAATATTAGTCCACCATAGGAAGTGAAAGCTTCACATTCGCAATTGCAAATGAGGATACTTAACGCTGTCTGTTTCAAGTTATTCGCTCTTAACACGGGGTCGGAGGAAAAAAACGGTAAAGTGTTTGAAAGAAGTGAGAGTCGAGTAGCCTTAAAACGTCCAATTGAATTCCAAGTCATTCTTACTTTTACCCGGTTAAAGTAATTTACCTATTATTATTTTAATGAATACCGAGCTAAATTTTTATTACCATTAACAGGATGTAACGACTAAGCAGTGAGTATCTTAGGGCTGAGCATGAAGGGTACAATTTCTTTTGACTTCGCAAAACGACAAGAAAAAGAAGGAAGTTGGATGCAAATAACACTTACAAACCAGACTTAAATTAATTCTCAACATTTTAAATGCGAACCTTAATGATATTCTTCACAGTGCTGTGAAAAGAAACAGGAAAATTACTACTGATTTCAGAGACACTTTTAATGAAGATGCGGTTCAAACAAAACTGATCTTTTCGAAGCATACAGGGAAGAAATCTTTTGACTTAATTCTTCTAATAAAAGCTGCTTNTTATAGGAGAATCAAGGGGCTCCCGAAAAGACAAGTGGCGATCGCGTTCGACTTCTCTGAAAGAATAGAATAAAATACATTCAGAGCGAGATTGAGACTAAGAAGTCTCCTCTTACATCTAACCATTTGTCATTTTGAAAGTGGATAAAGATAGAGAATAAATAGCAATGAAAATCGAAAAAGAAGAAACTAGAGAGTGAATTTAAGAAAACTTGAGCCCAAAACATATCCACTGCAGGAAAACACCCGCAGGAAGGGGGTGTGAAAAACCTGCGAAACCTACAGTATTTGAGAAGAATAATGTGATATTTTCTTTTCACTGTATTTATATTTTCTTGTGCTATAGAAGGAGGGCAGTTCTGAGCGTGTTTAATAAATCCGATTTAATCTAACACTAAGGAAATCTTGGATGATTATTAAAGCCAGGCTCGGAAAACTTCACAGCGGTAAATGAATGCGGGTAAAAGCTTGGTCATTGGATATATTATCAAAAACTCAAAATGCTAACGAACTATATGTATTGACGAGTTTTCAAGGCATCATATTATCAATCTCAGGAACACTATCAATATTCTGTAGAAATTAATATAACTGTAAGTTCCTCTTCATCCAATTAATACTTCTCAATTTTTTTCAGTTCTCTGGAATTTTTCCAACACTAACACTACATGAGTAATCTCCGTTTTTGAACGCTGAAACCCGTTTTTAGCAAATTATGCCAAATTATCTTATTTTTAGAACGTCAATAATGACAGAAAAGAGGTATGTAAATATAAGGTCATGATTACATTCCATAACAGAATCCTTCTAATGATGGATACGACGGAGAAGGTAATTTTAAAATAGGATATCAGCGGATATATACTTAAGAGTTCATCAGTTGATCGTCATCATCTTCAGCAGTTTCCAGCCACTCGCTACTTTGAAGTTTTTGGTACTAATTTGTATTCTAGACGTCCTTTCTCTTGACCATCCATATCGGAAAAATTGGACTCCCACTGGGATCGAACCCGGGTCCGTTTCCTCCACCTCACTTATACATGGACGCGTTACCGATTAGGCAAAGCTGAATGCCAAATTTAGTTGAGAAGCATTTCGAATATGGTAATATCTTTAAATACTTTAATAGCATATTCTTTACAATGCTATTTCTTATTCATTATAATTATAAATTTTTGCTGTATCTTTTATTTTACGTATGTTGTTTTTACATTGAAGTCAAATCGGTTAAATTTTTCTATGTGAAAGCCCAACATTACCTGATGATATTTCTTCAGTAGCTGGGTTGGCGTTATTAAAGTGTGTGGAAAATTTACGAAAGTTTTTCTTCTGTGTTTGTATATTGCATTTTACATTGCACTGTATATGTCATGTAATGCATTATAAAGCGATGCATATAAATATATCCAGGCTCGTATAAAATGAATCTCTATCGGGTATATTATAAATAATTCATACATTGCATTACTTTATTATAGACAATACTATACTATTCTCTCTCTTCCATTACACGTTTGATTTAGAAAAATGTACCTTCTCTTTAGGCCTTCGAATCATGTGGAATGATCATTCGATTGAGTTCTTGTATCACTTGAAATAATAATCCCATGATGTTATTTTATTTTAGACCCACCGTCATTTTCAGGTTATTCTTGTATACTAAATCGGATAAGTGAAGTTTTTCTACTACTTGATAAATAATACCGAAATATCTTTTATTTTCGCCTTTCATTGGATCTAATGCGATCTTCTTCCAAATGATAAGAAGCTTTGACGACGTGAATTCACTTTTATAGATTTTGCTCAGCTTCTTCAAACGTTAAGCCGTGATACCAAGAAAAGTGGATATATGAAATACATGATCACAGTTGGCATTTAAAAGGATTTCCTTCAATGGGAGAAGAGGGTAAAGTAGCCATTTTATCACTGTTACAAAAAGTTTTGTGAATCCTTTCTTTTTCAATACCATTGTGTTCTATTGTATGGGCGTTCGTTTCAAAAGTTAGTCAGTTTTCAGATGGTTTGATATGTTCCAGGCAGTTGTATAAGTCATTCAGTTGTAGGTAAGGAAAAGGTGTAAAACTTTGCACATTGAGGCGTGCGTCTTAAAACACAGGGACACAAAGATGACAAAAATTGTAAATAATAATAGATTAGTATAATATNGTGCAGCGCAAGGACAGTTTATTAAAAAAGGCTATGATACAAAAATAAGTGGTAAGAAATTCTCTCAGAAGCAGATTGGCAATCCTTGAAATAAAGGATTTTAGATGCTAGGCCGAGTTTGCTTGATAAAATCAGAGAAAGTTTATTTACGGAAGACGTAAATGGTATTATGCGACCCCCCTGCTTTTTCAGCCGATCCGACAATGAGCGTGAAATAAGGGAAATTGATGCTAGGACAAGGCGTTTTATGAATTCATTCTTTCCACAAACGATACCGGATAACAATCAGAGATATCGCTTGGCGTTTATATCCACTACCACATACCAAAAGGGATCTTGCTGGGCGTTAATGTGGAAATAGATATAAGACTATCCGTATTTTCAGTTAGTGCGTTTAAAACGTTTCTATGAATGACTAAAAAAGCTTTGTTTTGTATGCAGATGTAGGTAACGTTAAATGTTTTTGAATTCCTGTTTCCACACTGCAACGCTTCAATGAATATTACATTAGAATCTTGTGCGCTCTTATTTTTGAGAATTTGAGTTCACATTGAGGAGATCTGATGTCAGTGACCTAGTACCCAGTACATCCTTGCGATGCTGTGAACAGAAAACAAACGAAACGATATAAATAAATTTGCATATACTTGAAGCAGGTTTCGCAGAACTTATTTTGATAGATTTGTTTTATTTTTTACAGGATACAGAGAAATGTATTTAATTTACTTTGGCCTCTATCTTGCTCTTTGATATGGTAATAGGAAAGCTACAAAGATAAGAATGATGCTGAAAATTATTTTTTGTCACTCGTCATTGAATTATATCAATAATGTTTCTAATAAGGTCATAGTAATGCACTCATTTTGGAAATTTTTCACTCATAACATTTAGGTTCAGTGAATAAAGTAATGGGAAAAGATAGGTTTTATGGCTATTGTGGATTGTGTTTGGTTTTAACCAGCTGCTTATTGTAACGAGAGACCAAAAAGATGTGAATATACCTCAAATAATTCAATTTGTCGTAAAAAATTGTTTTATTTCCTAGGATATAAACGAAGATGTATAATTAATGTAATAAATAATCGGAAGGAAATATAAAGAGTTAATAATGGACGTACATACAACGGCTTATATGATTTGTTGGTTAATCGATAGAAAGATAGGTGATAGTTACTTATAAATTTAAAATTTTGCTCGTTTTATATACTTTGTTGCTGGAAACTTTGTTTGCCTCGAACTCCTTTCTCAAGATTTGGAGATAACAATTGTAAACGTACATAATGATAGAAAAATTTTCATCCGTTACTCTTGATCCGTGAGCTGTTCCATGAAAAACAACTCATTGGGAGTAGTGTTTACTAAACCACAAGAATAAGATGTTTCATATTTCATTAATTTACACGTGTCCTCAAGTATCACCGTTTCACTAAGCTTCACGCACGAAAATAACCGTTTGCATCAGCGTGTGAATAGAATCCGAATATATAATACAAAATTCGAATCAGAGTAGACATTGTGCAGAAAACTTTTTAATTTCGGGATATTTTTCCCTAAATAAGAATGAATGAAAAAGCTTCACGGAGGAAAAGCGATTTTTGTGTGTAGTATTGTGAAAATAACATTCGCCTTGTCATCGCGGGACGCATGAGAGGGGTTGAAGGGCCGTATCCTGCCCACGGGCCACCAGTTTCATATTCCAGGTCTAGAGAATAATTAATAGGTTATTTAATTCTTACTACTAAAGATAATTATAATATAATTAGAATTGCAATTGGGGATGCATACATCACCCACCGGAAAGTTCCGGACGATTTCCAAACTACTTCTCCGCATTTCTCCAACTGTCTTCTTGATTTAAACCTTTCGTTGGTCCCCTTCGATTTTATTTCCATCAATCATCGGGAATCCTAACGGTAGGACGGAGCACAGGGAACCGGGAATGGGTGGTATAGTCAAGTGGATAAGAGTAGGAAACTTTTACATTTATTCATGCCAATACGGCTCATACCGAGGAGGCGGCGTTCATGTTTATGAAATCGCAAAGAGAAGGAAGGAAAAAAGTTTAGAATCTCGACCTTAGCGGACGCTCACAAAAAGCACCTCATTTTCCCTTTCCTTTGGCCGGCTTCATTCGTTCTCCTTATATCTTATCCGCAGGACGGAACCCTCCTGGCGGAAGGGGAATTTCAGGTTTCCTTACTCCGGACCGAAATGAGAGAAAAGAGTGATGCCGCTCTCTCTCTCCTCTATGATGCCGCCGCTTTCCCTTTGATGCCATATCAAAGTCTCCTTTCTGGGAACGGGTCATCTTCACACCACTACATCTACTTCGTCTCCTCTTTACTCATTTTTTATCCCTTCCTCCCTTTCTCGGCCGGTTCATTTCTCGTCGTATATCGCATCCTCCCTCTGCCCCTCTCATCGTTTTGCTTTATTTCCCCGGAAATATTTCGTCGATCCACTCAATCGCCTGTCCCGGAGTTCTTTCCTTCCTTCTTCCTGGGGCACATTTATTAAAGTTGAGGACGGAAGCCCGGCGGAATTTTTCTGTACGGAGTGACGCAGTATGCTCGGTCACGGCTGAGATATCATTAACATACTGAAATAGGCAAAGTTGTGGGGTGAGTGACACTCGGTAATCTTGAAGCCCTAAATACTAGTTGTCGATTGAATGAATAAAAGATCTATATAGTCAAGCCCAGTTGCAGACTGCGGTTGCAGTGCTTAGCGGCAAAAGTTTTAATACAAAATGTTATTATTCGTCACAAAATAGATGATGATATAGTGTTAGATGTAAGACGGGAAAAGGAAGTCTCAATCTCGTCCTTCAATAAAGATGTTTCATTATTATTACTATTTTTATTACTATTTTTATTATTATTTTTATAATACCAACTAATATCTGATGTGTGGTATCATTCTCAAACCCAATACCATTATTCTCGAAAACATTTCCAGAGGAGAGGGATTTGATGATTGTACTGTTTAAATTTGTGTATATGTATCCCAATCCCCCAACTGGAATATACGGCGAGTATATGGGATCTAGCAGATGTAACGTGTACCCGTTAAATTGAGAAAGTGCAGCGCAAGGACAGTTTATTAAAAAAGGCTATGATACAAAAATAAGTGGTAAGAAATTCTCTCAGAAGCAGATTGGCAATCCTTGAAATAAAGGATTTTAGATGCTAGGCCGAGTTTGCTTGATAAAATCAGAGAAAGTTTATTTACGGAAGACGTAAATGGTATTATGCNTAAAATATAGCTTAAAAGGACCCTAGTTTAAAGTATAATTGAATAAGAAGAAATTTCGGAGTGCAGAATACCTATCTGTATTATCATCCAGGAACCCCATACAAGGACAAAATATGTCGTAAAGTGAAGCGCTTATATGCGGGGATATTAATAAAAACTTTACTCAGGAGTATTACGGGGCGCATCGAGATCTTACCCGCGGTTGCGAATCATTGCTTTAACGGATGAATTGATCGACACGCCTTATTTCCTGAAAAAGAGCTCGAGGAGAACGAAAATTGCGGGCTACTTATAGCTGCGGAATTGAAGATACTTCTCACTTCATCCCAGAGACGGGAGAAACTCGATAAAGCCAAGATTCTACGCTATCCGTGTTCACTTTAAGCGACCAGACATCGAAAAAACTCGGATGGAAGAAGGCAAACTGGATCGTATTTCGTCGACCTTCTTAAAGCCACAAATGAGGGAGCAGAACATGGAACGCGCCAAGTCGGCAGGCAGAGAAAGTTTCGGGATAAGGTGAGAAGCAAACGAGAGAACGGAACGAATATAAAACTTTTTAAGGAAAACAGTTTTCCCCTGTGAGATCGGGGTTAGAAAATGCATTGGTTCTATTCACTGAAAGACGATTGTTAGCTCAAACGTGAGACGTGAGAGAAACTTATATTTTTTAGAACGACTTAGGCAAGGAAGCTCCACGATGGAGTTTTATTTAGTTCGTAGAATTTTTTGGTAACTCGAGAGCGATAATGTAATCCTAGGAAATAGAATGGGATTGCCGTTCTTCGCCATTTGATCTCCAGCTAAGGCTTTTGTGGCTACTTTCTGCAGCTCATTTGCAAATTTTAAAAATATCCAAGCGGAAAGCAGTAGAAGAGGATTCTACGGGATGTATTTATAATGTGCAATCGAGATAGAGTAACGTGTATCCATCATTCGTAATTGGGAATTTCTAGGATAAAATCAAATTTCTAGTAAGGTTGATTTCTCATTCGCCAATCTCCCAGTCTTGTGAGTTGCTGGGATTATATGAAAGCTACTGAGGCACTCGTGATACTGAATGATTGCATGCAATTCGTTCTCTAGCAATTGAATGCAAATAAAATTGTTATATATATATGCCTGCTACAAAATAGATATTAATTAGGATTGATAATCTACAAATATTTATATACGCAGCAAAGTTAATTAAATCCGGTTTGCTGAGAAGATGGTTGATGTCGACAAATTTAGCCACCAACCATGCAGAGCAAAGGACGAGGCAAAGCTGTGAGCGTTAAAGGGTCGAAGAACTTGAAGGTACGTTACCTTAATTTTCCTTTGGAATGAATGGGATTTCTCAGAAAGGAGAAATAGTAAACTCAAGGCACTTCCAACCACCGAAACTGTTTTCTTGGAATGAATAATTTGAAGGGAACTACTCAGACGTTCTTCGGTGTTTAACTTTGCACCAAATGTGGGCAGAAGGAACCGAACGCGGAATTATTTCAAAATTTTTCTGTGGTATTAAGAAGCCGATATCTGCTTTCGCGAGCAAGGAGTTTCGCATTCAGATTCTTCTGAGAACGGTACGCGACTTTGCCTTGAGTAATTTTTGCGGAAAATCGGTTTGATACGCCGAAAGTCTTAGTGACACCGAATGTATTTCGAAGATGAAAGGAAAGACTAGATCGGTGGTGGGGAACTTGCGGCCGTTGCGGGCGTTCAATGCAGTACTTTCTCCATTTCCTTAGATAAATTTACGTATACAAATCACTTCGTTTCCGAGTATCGTTTATTATATGGAACGAAAATAAACTCCTTAACAACAGAATTCGCTTACCTTAGCTGTTAATGCAATTTTCTAGTCAAAATATCCATTTGAGATGTTGAAAGAAAGAATACTTTGTAATTTTTGCTGCAGTTTTTATTCGACTATTCTATCCCAATATTTCAATTCGTTGACGGAACTAGTCGAATAAAAACCTGCTGTGGAAATTACTAAGTATTCTTACTTTCAACATGTGCGTTGATTTCCACAGAGTCATGATTAGTCATATTATTTTATGTTCACTAGAGGTTTAAAAACTCTCCTAAAGCCTTATGTCGGTAGATGGAACTTGCGTTTAGAGACAAACGGAAAGATCCGAAGTGCCGATTCTTCACTACCCGGTAACGATTACGCTTAGGGAGTATTTTTAAAATATCTATTTCATTAGCAGTCTTCTTTCGGCTTTCCTTCCTTTCAAATATCCATGTTGAACTAGACGAATGTATTAAAGGTTTAAAGTGATCCTAAATCTGTTTACATCCGCGGTCCGCACCAGCCCGCTCTGACGTATAGAAAAATTGAACGCGTTGCCCACTTGACTACTCGGGAGGCTATCTTTCCTATATATGTGATATTTCTTTGACTCTTTGACATTCTTGAGGTTACCTATACCTACATATCTTTCATCTCAATTATAATTTTTCTACCGGAACTCTATACTAATGATTATATGTTTAAAGCTCTCTACTTACTAAATATACTTGAAACTCTTCCGTTACAATATATACTTTATTATCGTAATGATAGTTTTTCTACAAAAAAAATGATTTTATGCTTAACATTTCTATATGTAAGATACTTCTTTGAATGAATAGTCATAAAACTGTGAAATTGATAAGAAGAAATAGTAACTTCATTAAAACATATAGTATCGCTCAGGTGAATTTAACTTGGCAGAAAAAAAAATTCACAGCAGAGATGAGTTTCTAGCCTCTGCTCTATTTTTCCAAACATTATATCTTCCATAACACGCGCATCAACGAAACCATCGTGACACACTTCACCAACACATTACAAACTTAATGTAAAATGTTGGCCAAACTCAGAAAAATTGTCAAAATTTCATAAGCATANTATATATATAGGGCCATTGCGCTGCACTTTAACGACTTGTACCGTTTACAGCAATAATATTAGTGAGAAAAAGAAAAGCAAACTACTTTTTCCTAATCTAGCTCGGCCGCCTTATTCCCTCTTCAAATGCTCTGGTTGGTTGTGATAACTTAGCCGATGAATAAGTATTACAAGGATGGTGGAAACTATGCACGAAATTCCATGCTGATGGTAAACTAGGAGAAAATACAGACATGAAACCAGATCTTCCACTTTCTGGGCCTAAACTCTAACCATTTGATTTCCATACCATTCAATTCCGCAACTATTAGCTCCACAAAGCGGCACTAGTGGTAGAGGAGTTGTAAGCTACTGGAGAAAATATCGACATGACTGGGACTCGAACCCAGATCTCCCACTTCCCACGCAGATATTCGACACAAAAAACTATCAAGTCGACTCAATTCCGCAACTACTAGCGCCACTCACTTTGTTCACAAATTACGTATCTAATTTACAGAGTGGAATTGAGTCATAATGGTAGACTTAATGGTTAGAACAACTGCCCGGAAAGTGTGAGATCTGGGTTCGAGTCCCAGTCATGTCGACTTCCCTTTATCCGTAGGTAAGTATTTATGTGCCGACGATTGAGGCGACTGTTAAACCTCTCCCCTCTTCTCCCTAGAAGCTTTTCCACCCATCTCCTACCACCCTCTCCTGATTCTATCTTTTAAATATTGTTTTCACCTTATTTCTTGTGCCTGATGATGCTAGATCCTTAGCGAAACCGGTCGCAATAAAAAACGTGTGGAAAATTACTAAGTTTTTCTTTCTCTTCCGTGATGAATTTCCACGAAGTAACGCCTAAACACATTGATATTATGTGAAACCTTCTCTCCAAGGGAGCCCACAACGAATATAAAAAAGTATATTTTGTTGCTTCATTTGGGAAACTTATGCATATGAGAAGCAACGAATTTTATTTTCCTCCCATTTCCAATGGTTTTGACAGAATTCAAGCAGAATGATTTTAGAATATAGTAAAGATGGCTGTGTTACATCTCGCGTCGAGCTTCTAATTGGCCAGGTCGCGACTCTTTGCATATATACACTAATAAAATATATATTTCTCCGGAATATGAAGACATTTTGATTCACGCAGCATCGCTACGCTAGTAATTAACTGGCAAATCAAAAATTTCTTACCACATTTAGCTTACGATTACCTTATTTTCCCGACGTAACTTGGGAGACGCAAGCTCAAGAAGGATTTACTTTTAGCAAAAGTGGCGCTCCTAATGAATGGCATTTACACCACACCGCACACACACTATTCGAAGCTAATGCATATAAACCAACCGTTATGAAATTCCAATCACGGGGGTTAGGGTCCACCGTGGTCGCGTTTTTCAACGTATTATTCTCAATACGTATTTCGGCAACTGCATTACCAATTTCAGAGAGAAGGTAACCTGAAGATGGTAAATTAGTTTCTAAAATACGTATTTTAACAATACTTTGCAAATCACGACAGCGGAGAACCCTAACTCCTCTGATTAGACTGTCCTAACGGTCCATTTGCTTGTGAGCTATGGGATTTTGGAGCCTTTCTCAAAAATGCATATATTTAGCGTTGCATGAAATGCGTGTGAAGGTGACTGAACCATGTTACGAAGAGGTGAGGATATATATTAAATTTCAAGTGAAAAAAAGGCTAGACCTTGGAATTATTTCTAGAAGCGAACGATGAACCGTTAAAAGCATAATGATATCAAACAGAAAAAATCAAAAACTATCATAGTGAAAATCTTTGGAAATGGCAATCAGATCCGCAATGATTCAGTTAATTACATCAGCGAGCTAAAAAATTTTGATGCGATGACTCGATAAATACAATTCTGCCGCCTGTTTGAACGCGATATTGGGCCTGAAACGGAGGAAATAAAGAATCTGAATGAGAGAAGGCGGAGGGGAGAAATATTGGGGAAACGTGGGGAGAGAGCGAGGGAATTTATTGATATGATGGAGTTAGAAGGGGAGAAAACTCGAGTTTTGCTCGGATGCGATCTAACACAAATTCCTTTCTCTCTCTCTGCCTCTTCCCATTTGCTATCTGTGCGAGTGGAGAAAGGAGGCTGTGAAATCGGAACGCACAGTCCGCGTTGATAAAATGAAGGCGGCCGGGAGGGATTGAGGAGTCAAATGCGTAGAAGTGAATTAATGGAGCAGATGCACGCCGTCGGCTTACAGCATATAATTTGTCGTTTACGTATAAAAAGCGCCACAGCACAATTTCGAAACGTTCATTAAATGCCTTGGGGCGTTTTTCGCCTCCGGAGGTAATGTATTTCCTTTTCGGATCCGTCTGCTCCTCCGGTAGCTTTCGATCGGGGGACAGAAAATGAAACCACGCTAGAATCATGAGGGAGAGCAAGGATTTCAAATGAACAACAGACAATTCCTCCATCCGCAAGTTGGCTTCTGCTTTTTGATGTTTTCTACGTCCCTGAAATTGACGGTGAAGATAGGAGCAGTAATTCTTAAAAGTGCTCCGAGAAAAAAGCAATCGTTACGCAAATGCTCTCAGACGCAGTTTGGGAATTCTTGAAAGAAAGGAGATTAGAAGTTAGGCTGAGATTGCTTGCTAAATTCGGAGAAAGTACGTTCGCGGAAGACGTAATCGGTGTTATGCGACCACCCTGCTACTTTCCTACAATGACCGTAAAAGGAGAGACATAGATGCGAAGACAAGTCGTTTAACGGGAAACTTTCCCCGAAGGATACGCGATAACAATAAGCTTAAGAGGTAATTCTAACGCTTGTTGTTTACACCCCCTGTCACACGCCGAAAGGTGACTTGTACAGCATTTGTGTAGTAATAGAGGTGGACAGCTAAGGTCATTTCGCACGTGGGTACCCACTAGGAATCGAATCCAGAACCGCTTTCACTAAATTCGAACGCGTTACCCAGATGGTTATCCCGGGGCCCGACACTAAAGCTATCATTAGTAACTTTTAAAGATCCTTGGCAGCTAAGGTTATTTCGTGCGTGGGCTCCCACCGGGAATCGAATCCGGAACAGCTTTTACAACGATATCCAATGAGGATATTTGCCGAGATACTACGATGTGATTCCATCTTATACGGGAATAGTTTGGCATGGACCTCATTTCTCATAATGCTCCATGCTTATATAAAGACGCCGAAACCCTATTTGATCTGACGTACCCTTTATCACAGTCGAAGCATCATAGGTGCAGGAAATATTATAACTGAACGTATGCTGTGTGCGAGGTTTTTCATCTGCACTTCAGAAAGAAAGGTTTTTTTCCTTACAAACGCAAGCGAAATTCTCGTCTTCAACTGGATCGCATATTCATTACGTTCATATGTGTACCATTGTTATCTGTTAAGTCATTTGAGCATAAAACTATTAAGTGCTAGAGAGATCGACTCCACCTAATATTCTTTATTTAAGTTTAACTCTCTTATTCTTTCTATTGTTTTGAAACCTAGATACAGAATTTAAACATGTTTTAATAAGTTAACATCTCCTAATTTAACTTTTTTTCTATACAAATGCATAAAGAGTTAATAAACTCAATTATTGTGTATTATGCTTTTATTACGATTATTGATCAATACTCATATTAAGGTTTCCCTTTTAATGCTCGCAAGGAATTGGGTGATTGCTCGACTGGGATCGTCAAAGATTTGTGCAAGAACGGCTTTTCAACTAGATGAACTACATGTTTAGCAATGCTTATACCAAATAGCTACCCAACCTCTAGCTCCTTCTAGTAAAGCTTAACCTAAATCTGCCAATGTTATAAGGAAAATCAATATCGGTAAAATCCCATTCTGACGATAACAATAAAATTTCCCTCCCTTTTTTATTAATTTTTGCATAATTATTTTCACTCACCTTGACTTCTAACCGCTGTTAATGTGCTCGAAGTGCTTTCATTATTAATAAAAATTGTCTCAGTAAGAATCAATTTATAAAATTCTCAAAAAATAGAAGTCATAAAACACATTTTAATAAAAATAAATCTCATTACGATAGTTGTGTTGTGTTGACTTTGCAAATTTTCTAGAACATAGTGTAAATGCGATGGGTAAATCTATCCGTTTCACGAATGAACGAGACAGATGTATAATGTTCAACTGTCTAAGATCAGTTTAAATAATGATTTTATGTACAGGTGACTGATGGATATAAGACATTGAAACCAGCTCGCAACCGGCTGGTTGGGAATCCCCGCTTATAAACTCAAAACGTTGGAACTTGCCTAAAACAAGATAAATAAATCTTTTCCTTAGACAGTTTATACCTAACATATTGACAAAAAAATCACAAATTTCTATCATGAGTAAGATTGGTCGAATATTAAATAAAATATAATGTATGATTCCATCATTCTCTCTTCATAAATAGATTGAATCAATTCGACTGAACGTCCAAAAATTGGCTTTGAAAAATGTAAGAGATACCTATGAAGATTACACCGAATTCAAACAAGTTTTTGCTGTTAAAAGTATCAAAATAGTTCGCACAGTTCAATCAAATTTTGCGAAGAGCCGCAAAGAATGATTGAATCACGAGGTCTAGAAAGTAAGCCTATTATGACTTCGGTCAAAAAATCGAAGTTATTGTAATAACGGAAGAAAGAAATAAATTAAATTCAGCAAAAGTATTTTTCTAGTTCATAGTCTGCCCTGCTATCATACCCTGATGATTGGAATATTTTTTATTTGTCTTTTGGTACAGGTTGGATAAAAATGTATCTTTCATTTACTTATATCTCAGCTTTGGTCATGGCTGTGATTATATGAAAGCTAGTGAGGTATGATAGATGATTAATAATGGCATTCATTAAGGTGTATTTCTTCTGAATGGTACGATAAGTGTTACTTGTAGTGCCATTGCACTTCTTTTCTGTGGACTGTATCCGCTTACATCATTCTGTCTCAGTGAGGAAAGCAATGGCACCTTACTCCTCATTTTGCCTAGTCACCTCAGCCCCCTCTCCAAAGCTTTTCGTTGCTTACGGTGGAGGGATGAGGTTCAAACCAGCCTTCTGGCTGAAGACTCTACAGACAGTTCTTAGTCAAGCAGATTAGTTATACTTGTACTCTAAGGTTCATTTCCTTGTTTTACGAAACCCACCCAAGTCACAAGCAAAAGGAATTGTTTAATTTAATTATTTAGGGACTATGAAAATGGTTACTGAAATTTTGTTTATCCATCTACATGTGTACACTGCCATTGGCATGTGGCAGAAGGTGTTGCGATTCAGCGGGTGATACTGCCATAAACCCACTCTCAGTAAAATCAACTGAACTGGGTGAAAGTATACAACACATCTTAAACGGAGATTAGAAAAGCGACAGCAGAAGTGGAAAAATAGAGTGGTCGGTCATTACTACGACCAAAACAAACGTGAAGTGGTAATTGGGTGAATCGGAATGTAAGTGGCAGACGGCGTAGCATGAATGAATGAGAACTGAGAGGCTGCATTAGACATAATTAAGCCTTTCCGTATCCTTTATCGCTTCGTGGCGGAGCAATCGGATTAAATTCGTAGGGTAACGGAGCGGTCGCGGATAATCTGGCGAAGGCGTTCGTCAATTCATGCGATACACAACACGGGCTAAAACGGTTTAGCTCCCGTACCAAATCCAGAGTGATTATATTCTCATACCTTTTGAAATGGACCAATAAATGGAATTGAGGTAAAGCCGCCGCTTATGTAAACGAGCGAGGAAGCGGTATACCTGGGGAGTCTGGGGAGAGGTGTTCCAGGTTCCAGCATTTTTTTCCAATGCCGACCCCTTAACTTTCCTTCCCTCAACTTCCTCAACCTTCTTCAAGAATCATAATTACCATCAGGGGCGTAGCCAGGATTTGTCCATGGTGGGGTTTTGGGGCATGGAATAAACACTGCTTTGTCTACGATTCAAGGGCAGGAATACTACGCCCAACATCTGCATCGAAAGGAGAACAACTTGTGGAAATGCATTGCACTATTACAAATAAAAACAAAAACCTTTACCAGAAATGAAAATGATTCTCATTTGGAATTTTATACACCATTCGGATGAATGGTGGACTAAAGATGGAAGTTTGATTAAATCTTTTTTGTAATAATACTTAATTTTGACGACTTCTATGATGTTTATATTTATTTATAGAAAATTAAAATATGTATAATTTATAGGACAGTACCAGGAGCGTATCCAGGATTTGTCAATGGGGATGTTTAGAGCAAGTAAGTTGAAACTGCATTGCATACAATCCAAGGGCATACTTCCACCCAAGATGTAATGAAAATATAAACTGATTTATTCTAACATGAATACCCTGAAAATCTCCCGCGGTTTCTATATGGCATAATTGCGAGAGGCCATCCTCTCTTATGCTTTCGTTTATCGTTGGCTCTGTTGTCATGGGGAGGGGGGTTGAACCCACAAAACCACCCCCTTGGCTACGCCTTTGATTATGTATTATTATTAAGGGTTAATCAAGAAGAATTCTTAGCGCGGACCCTCAATTCCACTCGGGCCCCGGATATTTGGACTTATTACCACCGGAGGCCTGCCCTCGGGTCTAAATATCCAGGTCTCTCGGATTGTGGTGTTAAGACGAATCAATCTTGAGAAGATGTGGACGTAATTAAAGTAACGGAGTGAATGTAACTCGTCGACGCAACGAAGTCACTTCCATTGGCAAACGGATCCCGCGGAAAGCAAAAGAGAAAGTATTAAGAAAATTCGCGGAATCGATAGCGACAAGGGAATTTTCAGGAGGGGCATTAAGGGGATTTAACTGCTCGAGGGAGTCGAATAAATAGATTATCCTCGCTACATATTGCGTCGTTAACCCCCGTGTCATACTCGTATGAACGGTTAATCGACGAACAGTTTCCGCCATACAAAGCCGCTTAACTTATTTTCAAACCGACGCCGAATTTCGAGAAAATAATACAGAAATTTTGAATTCTCGAGCAAGTTACTACACGAACTAAACCATTCAGAATTATATCTTGCTAAATGCAAGCGAATTATTTACATCATTTTTCTTCCAATTTCATCACGTATGTATTATTTTATGTATTTCTCAAGCCATTCTTGATCTTAATCTAAACACTACAGCTATTTTTCTAGATTTCAGATAGTTTCATTTTGGCAAATTTTTCTATCACCTTGCAAACAACATCTGCTACGAGCAATTGAAATGTGGGAAACAATCATCCCAAGCACAATCTTCAACATCTATATCTACATATCGACCTTGTAAGCCGCCTTTCGGCGTGTGGCAGGAGGTGCATGCACCGTGACTCAACGTCCTTAATCGATTACTTTCGCGTACCGTTCGCGGAAGAATTTAATTTTTTAATCGATTCGTTCTAACACCTATCTATCTGATCTTCCTCTAAGAATCAGAACGGCCTATGTAATACGGATATAATATCGGCTACATCTTCTACGAAAGTACCTTTTCTGAACGGAATTAGTAAATTTATACTATGTTTAACTCTTCTATCTTCTAATGATTCCTAACCTGCGTCCCGAAGCATTTGAGTAACGCTCACTGATTAATCATAACAGTTTTTACGAAACGTATCGCCTTTCGCTATACTCTTTATGATTCTCGAATACAACACTTTTCTACAGGATTCCATACACTACACGCATATTCCAGGAGAGGCATGGCCAACGCAGCGTAACATCGCTCACGGACTTTTTCTTCACATCTACCGACTATTCTCTCAATGAATCTGAGTGTCTTAAGAGCTCGTTCACACATATTACGAATGTGGGTAACCCATGTCAAGTCTTTTGTAAGGATTGCTGAAAAATGTTTCACAGATTTTACTGTTGATAAAGTCTCTCGGAGGCTGCACGAACAATCGTTGGCATTTTTCTTTTCGAAGAAGTTAATTACCGAAAATTTGTCAATGTTGATCTCTAATAGCAAGTAATCGCACAATTTCATAATTTTATCTAAATCGTTCGCCGGGGTTAGCCTATCAGCTGATCTTCCTATCTCCCTATAAATTACCATGTTTCCCACGAATATCCTAACTTTATTTTCAAAATTTTTGCTAAGACCGTTGTTGCACACTAAAAATAGTAACGGTCCGAGTATGCTTCCTTGCGGTACGTCCGAGGTCACTTTAATCAGGTCGTAACCAATACCATTCAGTACTACTCGTTTTTCTCTGTCGGAGAGGAAGTCCTTAATACAGTTTATTACTTCTCCATTGATACCCGCAACTTTTAATTCATATAGTAATTTATTATGTTGGAACATATTAAATGCTTTCCGAAAATCTAAAACTATCGCGTCGATGGCCTTTTTTTCGGCAAGTTTCAAGACATCGTAAACTAACAACGCCAGCTGAGGCTCGCAGGATCGTGTTACACAAATACCGTGTTGATTACTTACTATGAATTTGGACGTGTCGAGAAAGCCCACCACTAAGGTAATTAATATTATATTTTCCATTAGTTTGCCGCTCAATGATGTTAAAGAGATAGGCTTATAATTCGCTTGATCTATTATTGAATTATTACTTTAAAGAAAGGAAACTACGCTTTCCGCTACTTCCTTATATACCGGAGCTTGTATGTCTACAGGACCAGGACTTTTAATAGGTTTAATCCGTCGCAAACGTTTAGTTATACCATCTTCACTGAAGGTGATTTTAAGTGTAATCTTAAACGAATGGCTAACATTGTCATTAACTTAAAGCGAGAAATACATCGCACACCTTCAACAAAATCACCTTTTAAGTTACACAGCAGGGCTTTAAGGACAATTTTATCTTCGAGTTGACATCTTTAGGTAAATATTTACAGTATAAAACTCAAATATGAGAAAGTAGGGGGAGAAAAGAAAGGAAAATATATCAGTGCTTGATGTAATAAAATGCTGAGGTTCGTATAGTTAAAAAAACGCGTAAGAATTGAAATAAATTTAAATGTTATATTAAATCATAATATCACGCAGTATATTTGATTTTATCCTAATAAGGAAACCCCTAAACGTCTAATGTATAACAGGTTATGGATTGTACCACTTCATTACAAGAAAACTAACTCATACAAATGCAATGTGAGTGTACTTAATTTGAATATCTTCCAAAGATCTAAGGAAATTACACGATGATTGTCTATACTTCATATTTAATACATCAGAAGGCATTTATAGTGTGGATTAAAGATGTCCTAAATAGTATTAAAAAATGCGCACCTGGAAAACATCGAGCAGATTTACATCAACTTCAAGGTTTATTCAGTACGATTTTAGTCTTCGGAAACATTCTTATCATACCTGATTCCGAATGGAATTCAAGAATGGAAGTGGGCACATAATCGAACAGATAGAACTACCCGCTGCTGTGACGATATTCATACAAATGAGAGGGGCAAGGGGCTTCACGATAACTTCCTATAGGGCTTCAAGAAAATGGGAAACCCTCAATTCAGGATCAAGCCAAGGAAAAGCTGCGAACAATTTTCTTCTATCATTAATTTAAATATATATATTTAAATAATTTTGATAGATAAAACCCTTTATATTGCCCGTACAGAAAAATACTTCCAGTAGAGTCGAATTCTCGTCAATGTTGCACTTATTAGAGTTACAATTAAGTATAATCCTCGTCAACGAAATAACCACATCTAGAACGGAGCTTCTATTCGCATATATTTTTATGTAGTTTGCTGTGGATGTGCTAAGCAAACGGATTGCTAAGAATTCGTCAGAAAGAACTAATTCGCTAGTTTTACATATCCAAAACACTAATACGTACACCTTACATTTTGATTGTAATGAAATAATGAATTGTGATTCATTATAATATGTTGAAATAAATTGAAGAAGAAACTAAGGGCTGTAAAGAAAATGTTCAGTGTTTCGGAGGAAATTCGTAACAACGTTTCATCTTTAACCCTTTGGCTGCGGGAAACGTACTTCTACGTTTTCCTAAGAGGACTGCGGGAAAAACGTATTTCTACGTTTGACCTGCTCTTTCTTCCCCGTTCTTGTCCTTTCCCAATTTTATGGCCCTGCCTCTCAATGAGACACCCAAAGGCTCACTCTCCTATATTGTTCTAGATTGGGAAAATCCGAGGGATTTCGCACTTCGGGGGAAACCCAAATCTTCGGTTTCTGAATAGCGGATTTACGAAATTAGTTTTAATTGATAAAAATCAAGATATCTGCTAATCTTCTTCCTTCAGTCGAAAGGAAATAATCCATTCTCTTCATTTATGAAATCTTCAATTTACTTTGCAAAATTTAATCAAAGCTACAAGCAACACACCTCAGCTGCTATTGTGTAAACATTAATGGCTAATATTAGCGATTGATACACTAATTTCCCGGATTTAACGTCTTTGAACATTCGAAAAATGTGAAATGAAGCACTTCCATCCGTGGAAATTCATAAGAATCAACGATACAAAACTATATGATTAAAAGCTAAATCGATAACTCTCACCGTGCGGTCAAAGATATCGATTGAGCACATGTGTACATTGATATTTATATTTAGCGAATATATCTTGGATGCACAGGTGGTGAGGTATTAACCGAGCTGCTGGTAACATCTGTAAATGCGAGTACACAGAGATAGAAGAAATGAGATTTGTAAATGAGTGTGCTTCCGAATTCGTGATTACGGATAGAATATGAATTACCTCAATTGCGTACGTTCTATAGAATCCGACTGCATTTACATCGTACGTGAGAAAACAAAGCTATACAACATTTCATGGCGTATAGTATTGGCTATGTAATATTACATAGTAGACGTGAAATCAATCGTTTACTTCTATGTTTGAAGGAAAAGAGACTTTGTGCTTTTTCCAGACCACCAGGTTTCAGCGAATGATCGCCACCATGGTCGCAAATGATTCGCTGAAACCTGGTCTTGCCTGTATTAAAATCCTGTTGAAAAAATACAGTCTCTTTTCCTTCAAACGGAATATTTCCACAAAACATTACCAATTTCTGTGAATTTTATTGTTTACTTATATGTATATCCACTATATTTTACAGTTTAAGGTACTTAAATTTATATTGAAAATAACAAACAACCTCAACCTTTGCATACTCTATACCTTAAGTTTAGGTATTTTCCAGTTAAGGAATTTTCTCATTCAAAATTCATAGATTTTCATAAAAAATGAAACATTAATATAAATTACGTGGCGATTTAATGTATTTAACCTCTAGACTAAAACTTCGTTAGCTCCGAAGTGATATCACTTTAATTTTTAACTAACCCTCCGTAACCAATGCTTCTTGACCCGCTTGAATCGACAATTCATACTTGGAATCATTTTACGAATAACAATGCTTCAAAACCAGGATGAAACGGAGTATGGAAATTCGGATATTAACCACGCCTCCAATCGCATTTCCTCTCAATACTCCCAATAAAAGGGAACATATATGAACCACAGGATATGAAAAGCAAATTGTATAAAAACCTATGTTTCTCCAGCAACAATTTTGAATACAACCAAATCAAAATCTCCAATGCGACCGCAGAATAGGAACCACAATACCGAAATCGTGTCAAGGCTTCCCTCGGGGTTATCATTCAACAACGGCAAACATAAGTTATGCATTAACCGTCGTTGCCGTCTCGAAAGTCAAGATTCGATACAACTCAATGAGAGAATGCATCTTTGAAGAAATCATCTCCTCAGCCTTTTTCTTCAAAGCCCTGCCCTACGACACTTGTCAAACGCTAAGATATACATTCGCCGTCAACATGCGTTTTCATTATCACGTTTTTAAAACGTTCTTTCCCATTTGTTGGCGTTTCTTGCTCTTTCACAATTACACGCGGAATCGTCCGCTGTCTGAGATTCAGCTTTCAACATATTCACGAGCCAGGGACCTTAAGACTAGGATATTTCACCACCTCATAGCCCTGACCTCGTTATGATTCAGTTCGTTGCTCACACGTTCACAACAGTCTCGTTCACTCCTCTAGACCAAAATTATATGGAACACGCTTCCTTCGACTCGAAAATGTCGACGCTGTGCAGATTTTCAATCCGAGATTTCGTTAAGGATCTGCGAAACGATGAACTTCGTACCTGTAAAATTTTGCGATGAAGCAACCTGGCGTTCAAGGAGATAAAATATAGAATGCTCTTTTGCTTAAAGACTAGAACCCGATTTTGAAGGGTAAGTCTTTTATTTTTAAATACGTGAATTTCCAAAGCGACGAAGCATGTTTTACGCAGGTGACACAATTTTTGTTGTACGGGGATATTTGTCAATGTCAGCGAAGAGAATTGACTTAAAAACGCTGTGTATCGCGGGGGATATAGAAATGAAAGCTACTTCTCGAAGTTTAAACCTTAGTTACTATCACGGTAATCCGATCACTAACACAATTAAATTATAATATCGTTAGATAGTAATACACATACACTTAAGAGCTTCCTAAAAACTCCTGCTATGCATTTCTTCATGTCATACATACCACCCAGGAAGTTGTGATATATTTTTAGTCACATGGCCTCACGGATCGAGCTGGTCTCTACGATTCATTCTTTGCACGCGACAAACCTTCATTGCATTAAATTTATTTGCCATAATTCTTTCTACAAAAATTATCTATTCCTCTTGAAAATACTGAAAATGTACATCCGGAAAAATTGTAATAATATATGTAAGTATGAGTGTACATGTATTTTTATATATAAAGTGCACTATCATAGAGTTAAAATACCTTGCTTAATGAATCTTATATCCAAGCTCTACTTTGTGAAACGACGCTATATTAAAGTGGGAACAAAAACTTTATTTCTCAAAAAGAATAATTTCTATGAAAATTACTAAGTTTTTCTTTCCTACTTCTTTAGTACCTTGTTTGAGTTTAAATCTAGGCTAATATTTTAGACAAATAAAGAAGCAAATTCGCAAATATATATCGTGGGGATTTTGAATCGTGCGGTACAACAGACTAACTAACCAACCTTGTTAAAATACATTGAGGAACCCCTCGACGACTATCTAAGCTCGCTTTGAATTTGCCATTCTCTATGAGTTGGATATTTCAATCAACTTTTAAAGTCGAGAGTTCACAAAGGGAAACAAAGAAACATACTCGAAGCTACAGAGAAATATTTCGATATTGGTTGATTCATTCTCATCAACAATAAACAAGCATATTTCATTAGCCTTAAAAATGATGAATTTCCAGAGCGTACTTTGTTTTAGCAATTTTAATTTTTCAATTTGCTTTGAGAAAGCGTACCGTTGCGATCGAGATTGGCTATAAGTGCATAAAAATTTTATGCGAGTTGATTGTTTCCAACTTAGCGAAACGGAATACATACCCCATATCGAATTTGCAACGACCGCAATATTCCCATTAAGCCTCGCGAGACGCAAACATGAATTTAAAATAAAATATCGGAGCATATGTAAGAAAAATAAACAGGAGAAATCGCATTTAACTGGATTTTTTTATCTCTTACTGCCTCTGCTAAAATACCTGAATAAACTCTAAAAGTTATCATAACTCGCTTTGTTAGCCTACGGAAATTAAAAATTTCTGAATAATCTCTGCGGGTAAAGTGTTTTCAGTAGTTTATTCAATACTTCGAACATTTTTTTTATCGTTAGATCTTGCGCGATTGCAGCGATAAAAAGTATAAGTAACTCTAGCCGTTGAATTTAACCCGAAGAGAGACATCTTATCCGAATATATGCAGGCACAGCCGTTAACTAAACAAATTTAAGATAGAGAATTCTGGGATTATCTTCCGGCAAAATACTTTCAAACGTGACCGTATTGGGGAAAATCATGCAGAAATAGGCAGTCTAATGCTCATCCCCGGCTTCTCATTGATTTGCAAAAGGAATGGGTGTAGGAAATGAGCTGTCGAGAGGCCTATCGTATGAATGAGTGAATAATGCGCTACTGAATGCGAGGAGAAGAGCAACGACGTTGCGAAAGGAAATGAGATATCGTAATAAAACAAAAAGTGAATCGGACTAATGGGAAAAATCGTAAAACTCTGTATCGTGAGGCAGGAAAAATTAAAGAGGGCGATTAAATATTTTTCGGAACTTAGAGCACAACAGCCGGTACATGAGATACGAGAAAAAGATAAATATATCATCGACAATGAAGCACATTTTGCATGACGCACTAAACTTGTCGAGCTCATAGACTGTGGTCACCTGAATCCCCATTTAAAAAGCTCATTTATGCACAACGCGTGTCACAAGCTCACGAGAGATTCCATTTGTTAATAAAATAAAGAGCGCGTAGTGATTCGTTTTTCTCCATATTCCCATTTAATGACTGCCGTACAAATCGTGGATAATAGAGAAAAATCCATTGCATCTGTAACTGCCACATCCAAAGTAATAAGTACCAACGTAGAAGATTTACTTTCAGATAGATATTTCGATAATACAGTTCGCCTAACTACTTTTTACTTTTTATATTATAAGCGTAATCGAAGTAATTTTTACATCACGAGACAAGCATTGACTAAATCAATGCATACCTATGATGAGTTGAAAGCTTATAAACAGCTTTATAGACCCGACGTATTTAATGGAAGTAATTAACAAATGAGTTTTTCGGTAGTTTCCAACTGAAATAAGTCCTTGGAAATCATTGTTTGATACGAATCATTTGTCATGGCCATACATTATCATTAAACTACGAATACCTGCCTTGGAAATAATTACTCTTTTTCCGCAGTCTTGATTCACTTTATGAACTTCCCATTTGCATAGAAAAACAAAAATTCGGACGTTCCTTTTTACTACTTTAACCGTAGAAATAAAAAGAGGTCATTGCGTGAAATAAGGGAGAAATTAGTTACTTAAACAGCTTTATAGATTCATATATACCACGTCCAACGATTGAATT
>KZ308631.1:789970-807653 GCA_000376725.2 Ladona fulva | reverse complement strand
ATTATATATTTTGCATACTACTTTCACTCGCAAATGTATTTAAAACTGCATCTAATGCAAAATAAATCAACTGCACACCAAGGTAAAATTCGATCTTCAGAAATTTGGAGCGTTCTTAAGTCCATGTAAAAAGCACGGGCATTTTACAATAACTCGATCACAGTAGTATGTGAGATATAATTTGCATTGGAAATGTACCGCTACCATTAGATATGGTAGCAGGAATCCTAAGTGAACGCTTAATACTTTTCAGAAGTTTTCTGCGTGAACACCTATTATGTAATGATCGTTACTAACTAATGAGTCTTTCGGCATATAAAATATTCGCGGAAAAGTTTTAGCGAAAAGGTCCATCCAATAGCAGTCATAATCTAAAATATATCATCCCAATTGAGGCCGTATCTAACAAAAAAACGATGTAAATAAAGTACCACGTGAAAGGGGTTAGAGTAAAAGGCTCACGGAACAAAACAGAAAATAAAATCTAGTGATACCATCTTCACTGAAGGTGATTTTAAGTGTGAACTTTTAAGTTAAAGTAAATATTAACGTCTTAAACGAATGCTAACATTGTCGTTAACTTAAAGCGAGAAATACATCGCACATCTTCAACAAAAGCACCTTTTAAGTTACACTGCAGGCTTTAATTTAACTTTAATTTAACCGATCTAGCCAACTATTCTTTTCTCAATAGAGGTATTGCTGAATGGAATAAGTTACCTGGATCACTCTTAAAGCCCTTACCTAAAAATGTAACAACTTTCAAAGATAAATGTTTCAATGTACTGTAGTATTTAGGGCATTGTAGTGATATATCTATGTAGTAATTTAGGGACTTCTGGAGGAAGTAGGGGATTGCCTGGCAGGGCGATGTACGGTGGGGTTTTACCCCGGGACCGCTACGGTAGCCGAGAAGGCCTGCCATGAACTCCGAAAAATCCAGTAATAGCTTTTTACATACTTATTGTGTCTATTGGGTGTTTATATTTCTATTGTGTAATTATTGTATGTATGAATGTATTTTAGGTATAAAACTGCCACCAGGCTTACAGCCTAACCGCAGATATTTTGACGAATAAACGATTAATTGACCATTTCATCAACGAGTTGACATCTTCAGGTGAAAATTTACAGTGTAAAATTCAAATATGAGAAGGAAGGGGAAGAATAGAAAGGAAAATATATTAGTGGTTGATTATTAAAATACTGACGTTCTTATAATTAAAAAAGGGTCAGAACTGAAATGAATATAAATGTTATATTAAATCCTAATATCGAGCAATATAATTGCTTTCATCCTAATTAAGAAACCACTTAATTTCTAAGATATATCAGGTTATGGATTTTACCATTTTAATACCAGAAAACTGACTCATACGAAGGCATTTTGAATTTCTTCTGAAGATCTAACGATAATTGTCTTTATTTCATATTTATTACATCAGATGGCATTTATACTATGGATTAAAGATGTCCGAAATAGTATTAGAAAATGCGCTACTGGAATACATTGAGCAGATTCACACTCTAATGTAAATAAAGTACAACGCGAAATGGGTAGGAGTAAAAACCTCACGGAAAAAAACAGAAAATAAAGAGATAAAAGAGAAACATTATGGAATATCAAGTTTTTTCCTAACACGGGGACCTAATCGCGCTTCAAAAGATTAGTAGTTATGATCGTTTAACAGGCTCAGGGAGATATGACTACGGCATTCGATCCCTTTTCACCTCAATAGCGATTCCAAATAGTGAAATTGCTTCATAAACGCTCTCTAAGGCGACCGTGACATATTGGAAACAAATACTAATTAATGCATTACTGAACGAAGCGCAAATTACATCACGCCGTGATGATTACGATCATTAACCGAATTCGTAAGCGATATACCTGTTGAATAGCAATAGTTTATTAGAGAGTAAGTAGATAATTGAGATGTTTCTGTGCTCTCCATCAAACTCATCGATACGGCATTCCACCTAATGCAGCCCTTAATGTTCTTCATTCTTTGCTCATGGTAATAATTTGAATACCGTTTACCGGATTAAATTACCTTCGGTTAAACTACGTTTCAATTCCCGGCGTTATTTCCAACGATTTTCTTTAAATTCAAGGATAATAAGCAAAAATCAAGCATCAGTCTACTCTGGTGCAAAATATCTATATATCATATAGAGGTTTGAAGGGATAAAAATGTTAAACCAAAATTGCTTGAATAAATATTAAAATTCCGTTTCACTATCGAAAATAATTGTAAATTAGCAGTCACTTTATCTTTATATTAATTAATATTCTAGTTCTCGTGAAATTTCTTCAAGTGTACACAACTTTTGTGAGACATAGAACGATTTCTTTTGTATAAAAAATCAGAATATACGGATGGATACGGCAATAATCTGAGTATTCCAAAGCATTTGAAAATAATGCAGAAACTTTAACAAGGATCCCGACGTTGGCCTCGGTGTAGACAGAAGGGGAACGCAATACCAGCACGAAAGTGAAGAGGATGCTTTTAAAATTCACCACGGAATAGCATTACGTAACTTCGGATCAAATTTGTTCTTCGTTTTCAGATTAATCATCTATTGTCGAATGCTCAAATCCAGAGGAAAATAGTACTTGAAAAAGTTGGATTTCGTGCATTCGCAATCCAGCCTTTCATTCGACAAAATTAAAAGGATTACGACATCGATCATCTAAAATAATGAAACTAGACAGCTGCAGAAAACACCACTATACAAAATAGCAATTATCCGCATTAAAAAACCGAGAAAACTCCTATGCAATTATACCACGACATTTTTTAATTCGCTTAAATTGGCCTTCCTAAATAACATCGAAATTCCACCCACAAACACTTATGTTATCGCCTGTCATATAAAATCGAGTATTAAGACCGCGAAAAGAAAACAAAATTCTAGTGGAAAAGGATTAAGATGACTTGAAAAGTAAACTGGTAAAGCTAAGAAAATTCTCAAGATAAACCTTGCTTAGTTTGTTAGATATTTTGATGGATATAGCAACCGGCCAATAACTGGAAGAGTTTGAGTCTCAATTCTGTCAAACATATGTCCCGTTCTCCTAACGAAATTTAGTAATAATAATAAATCTTCTTTATTTTGGCGAGATTGAGACTAAAAGTCTCCTATTCCATCTAACCCATGATTAAGAGATAATGGAAGGGTAGTACGTAACAATAAGTTTAAGTGAAATTCAGCTTCATCTTTGCTGAAATAATTAGGACCGTGCCAGTCACGAATAATGAAGTGCCAGAGTCATATACGTCTCAGTAGTAGAAACAAGATAATATAAAAAGTAGGGGCTCCAACCTACCCTAGGTATCAACCGAATTCCTTACTAACGCTGTCTCTTGTTTTATGTTTCACAGGTAAGTGTATTTACAATCTCTGATATTGAAAATATAAGTTTACATTTATTGAACGTATACATTTAATATCAATCAACTCAGAAAATTTAATTACGTAAACTCAGCAGTTTGTAAATCATTGTAAAATTTGCAAACTTAATGTAAACGACATTTAAACTGTAGGATGATAATTGATGTTGATATAAATCCCACCGTGAATGCCACTTGGTGCTATATTGGTAGAATTTTTAGAATTATTTTCCCTCCGAACCATAATTTTTTCATGCTAACCGTTGTTCCATTGGAACCCTTTCGTGTTGAACGAATGAATATACATGGGAAATTACGGGAGACGAAACGGACCAATTCATGTTGGCCGATATTTCTTGCTGACTGGTTTCCACTGCATACTTTTTAAAATTGTGCGGGAATATTTATATGCACTTTGGCAATTAGCATCGTGATAAAGGGCAAAAACTAGAGGGGGCGATTTTTCATTTGTGGCGATGTTTTCCAGGGACCTGAAATTCTATCCATTTCATTTCACACGGTTGCGAGAGGGAATCATGTATTTTACGCATTTTATTCGGACCGAATTCATAATCTATACAGATAATAAATTTTGCAGAATGATTGTGTACTGATGAGTGAGATAAGGAAAATGAGAGACGGGGAGAGTAAAGTGACGGGGACGGTGGGATTGGAAGGGGAATTGATTGATTGATATAACTCTTTATTGCCGAGGTAAGGCCGTAAGGGCCTCTCTTCCACCTAACCTCGTATGTCGTTAGATTGATGAAAGGGCGAGTGAGCGACAGGAAAAAAAGGAAACGAAAAATCGGGCGTTGAGAGAGGGAGGACCGAGGGGACGGGCTGAGAAAGTTTTTCAATAAAGCCGATAATTTTATGTATAAATGAAAGAAAAATCCCCTGTATTTCGATTTTCGGAGGAATTTCAATAATTCAATTATCTTCAGATTGAAAACGACATCTTGGTTTCTTTAAGCGGAATGATTTAACCCGTAGGATAAAAAGGTCTGAAGCTTTAATTGGAGAAGTATTGGGTTATTTTATAAATATATACGTAAATCCTTGGAGGTGTGGGTTTGTGAAGCAGCATAAAAGCCCATACCTCTGATAGTGGGAGTATGGTTGCTTGTTAACATTAATGGTTGCCGTTATTGATTGTTAGAGTAGTCTATTGATCACTATGATGTCCATGAGTACCTAGATGAAAAACCGTAATGTAACTAACTATTCTAATTTAGGTAGACGAAATATGTAATTGAAGATACCTTGAGTTTGCCATATTATTATTTACTTAAAGAAAACAGGAAGACCCAAATATATCCATTTTAATAATTATTTACGAATAAAAACAAAAATTTTCTAACTGGAAAATTCCGACTAAGGACTCGAACCCGGGACCTTAGCGTTGGAGCGCTATCACGCTAACCACTCCGCCACCGCGGCCGGGATTGCCACGTTACATTGCCATTACGTACAAAACACTGGAAACGAATAAATTATAAACGCATATAATATCTCTGAAAAGGCCTTTTCAATATCAACATGACCATTAGCAAACATCATCTCCCACAACCTATATTCAATTGAAAAATAGAAATATAAACGTTCTTCACCCTTACTGTATATCTAGACACTAGAGTATCCCCGGATCCTGCTCACTTTTCAAATCCAAAAACACGAACCTTAACAGCATCATCCAATTACATCGTGCAAAATCTATTTATTGCACCAACAAATTTTCACTCCTAAACGAAAGCGTACGCGACCAGTCAATTGCAAATTTATACCTCATTAATTGTAAGCGAGCGTATTCGCCGACGGGCCGCGTCATAAAAGCATTCCACGCAATATATTTATCTCTTTTTCATTGAGAGAATCCGAGAATTGAGGAGGATCATTGCATTTAATGCGGTTTGCGTCCGTGCGTCCGTGTTTTACGCGCACGATGAATGTGAAAGGTTCATGAGAAGACACTTTAAACGTTTTCATATTTCCCTCATTTCGTCATCGCATTTACCCTCCCTCAATCATGCGTGTATAACAATAACCCGGGTGGGGAATGAAAAATGGCTCTCTGAGGCGAAAAACTAACTGCCACGAACCGGGAAAAATACAACAGCTAAGGGGAAAAGACTTAAATTCCTACTCCGTTTCCAACGTGCCGGAAATCTACGTCCGCGGTGTCGATTTATAAAGACGGATAGGAACTGTAGTGGGTTAAAGTGATAGGAGTTATGGGGAGGGAAAATATGCTAGTCGAGAGGGAAAAAGGGACGCGTAGCTGGAGAAATAAGGGCCCTTTATATTTCTTCCTAAACGATGCAACTGGCAAAAAAAGGCACGATAGACTCCGATGAGGTCATTGGAATGTACTTAACTTACGCGGAATAGTTTACGGGGCCGTGTTTATTTTCAAGTGATTAGACGTAGATCAGGACTCTCTCTCGATTCCAGATCGGCATTTTGGTGCACGGTCGTCGATTGCATACTATCTTAGTGCGCTCCAATTCTCTCTCTATGGACCTATATATGTCTATTGTCCTTCGCCGGGCCTCTTTTACAGTCACGACGTAAGGGTACCCGGTAAGGGACGGGCAGGATGAAGGCGTGGGATGGGCTTACCAACGTCATAAAACGTAGACGAGTGTAGAACCGACGTCCTTAATGGAAGTGTCATAGTGACGCTTGATTGACATTGTTGGCTATGCCGACCTCGTAACAGAGAAGGGGAACCCGATCGGGCAAGCACGCCACGCCCTGCCGACCCGCACTCTTTCAATTACTCCGTGTCCGTGAAGTATTTACATTTTATGGAATTCTTGCCTCCTTCCAATGTTTTCCCCTCTCGCCCTTTCTGTCCCCGCGATTGAGTCGGTAAACTTTTTACGATGCCCCAGATTCTCCGGAGCGTCGTGAGAATTTTCTCTCAGTCGGTTGCACACACACACGCATGAGGTGATAGCTCCGAACTAGAGACAATTTGTACGTTATATTGAAGTTCTGCTGTAAATGAATCCCCGTTTCGTCACTGCAGCGGATCAAATATCGCGGAAAAGTAGTCATAAGGTAATAATGAGTTTAGCTGTACCATCTTACGATGATAGGAAGAATATCCTGTTTTAAATTGTTCTGTCTCCGAAATCGAAAAAATTGTAAATAATTCCTCCTTTCCAAAGAAAAATTGTTCTTTCGGATAAATAAAGTTAGAAAACATTTTTCTTATGAGAAAGAAAACGATTTACACTTTGCGGAGTGATGTAGTTAAATAGAGAGCAAAGTTTGAAGGTTTTCCTTTTAGATGATTTGATAGGACAATGTTATCGCGAAATAGTCTTGATTTAATATTGAAGGACAAAAAGTCAATCATTAAAGCAGCTCTCTTTAGCGCCTTGTTTACTATTTTACCTAACGATAACGTTGGGACTGTAAAATACCGGCCGTGTCGGAGTCGGAGTGGTTAGTGTGATACCTTTCCAATCTCTGGGACCAGGGTTTGAGTCCCTCTATTTTTAAAATATGTGTCTATAAAGCTAAATTGAAAAATATCATTAAGACCAATCGGATTGATTGTTGGGGGAATGGTTGCGTGTTTTCGTCTATATTTACTATTTACTATTATTATTACTATCATTATCACTATTACCATTACTATTATCATCAACTAACAATATTTAGCAATTCAAGTTTAGATTTTTACTAAATTCTCATAATTTTCTCCAGTTCGTACGATAATTACATCTAGATTCATTTCTCCAAGAAAAGTTCTGCAGAGGATGAAAACTGATTTTACATTAATTTCCCAATGTAGATCTCCTAAAGAACCTGGTGCCAATCCAAGGAGTTTGGAAAATAAAAGTAAACTATTAATTACTATGATACACTGTCATTTTAAAATATGCAAAATAATGAAGAGGCCCGACCATTGGCTCGTGATTTTTAGATGAAATTACGCACACGTATCCCCATGAGCTAATTGATACATAGAAGAGTTATTAATCCTGATCTTTATTTTTGGTCGTGCGCTGGATGGTTTTCTGAGAGAAATAAACTTGAGTAATATACATATGCGACAAATTACCTTTTATTATCTATAAAATTCAGTGTTTAAGTACATACAATCCCCCAACGTTATTCTTTGTCTCTTCTTTGAGTTTCTCGTTTTTACAATGAACAGGATATATATACGTAAATCCTTGGAGGTGTGGGTTTGTGAAGCAGCATAAAAGCCCATACCTCTGATAGTGGGANTTATTGCTTGACAATAGCATGTTTGAAGTTAACAATGTTTGCTCCTTACTTTTGAATATTTCATAATTTCTCTCAGTTGGTTCTCTTATTTTTCTCGCATTTAAGACTTATTTGCAAGAACGTTTTAAATTAATAATTTTCTTATTTTTCTTCACCTCGTTAGTCTGATCGGTAACAAGGTCCGTAACGCATACCTCGAAATCCTCTATTAGCTTTACATTTGCATTTTTGTCCATTAAATTTTCGTAGGAAGTTAAGGATACTACAGCTCTATTTTATTTCTACTCTACTGCAGATTGAAAAAATGATTATTGAAAACTTTCTGCAAAACGAAGCAATACAAAGGAAAGTTATGTTAACTCAATAACTGCAACAGTTCGCTTGTACTCTAGTTAAAGTCTAGCTTCACGAGACAATATTTCAGATTGTATAAAATATTCTGCGTGAGAGATGACTCATTCAAAAGACTGTTTTACGTCTCTCTGAATTGGGATGAATGCTTCTCGCCTGTCTGAAAGAGATTATGAATCGTGTAGCGTGATGGTCGTCGATGTTCCTGTCAATTATAAGAATTACAGAGGATTTATCAGCACCTGAGGCGATATTTTGCCGATAAAATACGAAGGGACTGTGGGTTTTTATAAAAACGCCAATCGTTCCCCTGTTCTATGGTCTTAAGGAAAACGTTGGTTAATAGGAATGGTAATAAATTTCACTTTATTCACAAACAAACAAGCGGTTGATGAGAGATATATAAAGGTCAGTTGAATGGGTCTTGAGGGGGATGAAAGTCTACCATACATCAGTCTAGGGGTGTCTTACCCTCGATCTTTTAGCCAATCCCGTACGGACCGTGACTCTATTTTTCCTGGCATTTGTCTTTTTTTGTCTATCTTAGAGCTAGTTAACTTTAGTTTTGAAATTGCAAATTCTGGTCAGAATATTCCATATATTTTGAAACACTATGCTCACTTAATATATCGATATCAAGAAGTAATTGACGATTATCAAATAGTATTAACACTCAAGAGTACAGTAAGGTCTTTGTAATACCTGATGCCGCCCATGAAAGGGAAACCCTTAAATACTTCTACATTATAACAATATAATCTAAGGAAAAAAGGTATAAAATCAGCTTAATATCCAACGTCATATGATTAAAGAAATCTTAGTGAATAAATGTCGGTGTTTTTCAAATACGAATACCCGTATTTTCTTCAAGAATGCAAAAATTGTCGAATCGATAATTAATAATAAAATAGAGAAGCATAAAAATTATATATTTCATACAGTCACATATCACACGTATGCCATTATGCCATATCCCTAACCTATGTAAGCTTCCAAATTTTAGAGTATTCTCTACTTGAATATCTATATTTTTCTTTAGCTTTAATAAATAAACTTCGTAATTGAAAAAGAGAAAGAGAACGCGTGAAATATAATTCTCGACTTCGTTCTTGAGCAAGGCTGAATGTAGTTACGAATAAAAGTTTACTTTGTCATCCAGAAATGTAAATACATTGTAATATAATACAATGTAATATCATTGCAAAGAAAGGAGATTTAGGAGTGAGCAATTGGTATTTCGTCAACCCCTATCTCTCTATATTACGTATCAACCCCTTAATATTGCTACGCGTTTGTGAATACTGAAGCATTTTTATAAAATTTAATAATACTATAAAAGCTGTGATAACGCACAGCCAGCTACATACGTTTATATAATCGTTTCTAATTACTTCACTTAAAACAAACCCATTACGAAGATAAACGCGCGGCACATGCAGTAACAGATGAAAGAGAAGCAATCTACGGTCCCGTATTAACCAGCAGCGGGAACAACGTTAATAAAAGGTTCACTTCACTGGAAGCGCTGAAACGTCATTCCTACACAAAGCGAATGGAATATAATTCGAGGTGAATTCGCTGTGTAGACAAACAGGCTGCATCTCCACCCTTTCTCTTTAGCGGAACCGTAAGGTTACCTCGAATTCATCTTCCGATTCAGCCACTTTAGCCCAACCTTAAAGCTGGGGCCCACGGCTTAGAGGGTTCCTCCTCCATCAAAATCCACTATATTTCGTCAGCATTCTCCTCTGAAGAATATTACCGTTCCTCGAATATTCTACGCTCGTTCGTTGCTTCCGTGTTTCCGGCCCAATTGCCCTACGAGCCGGAGCACACCAGCGAGCGGTCACCTTCCCCGGCGGCAGCCATCTCCCGAGCAAGATGAAGAGGTGCAGAGTGGGGGGTTTATCCTCTTCCGGAATACAGCGGCTGCCCTGTTTACAGATGTGTTTCGAACCCCAGTACGTGAGTAGAATGTAGCATAATGGAGTTTTGATTAATAAAGGGAGGAAAAATGTATCCGATCGAATTCACGTCGGGGCGGTTCCGCTTGACGCGGCTTAAAAATTTGGGGGAAAATATTGAATTCGATATCACCTCGTCAAATCGAGGAGATGCGAACGAAAGAGGGTAGCGTGCTACGTGGGTTGAGGTTGATTTGAGATGGCAACTCCAGCGGCCCGGGAGCACACGAGTTTTATAAACTGTGCGAAAAGATTGCGTTACCCGAGGCACATATTAGACTTGTGAGTACAGGCTAAGAATATTCATTCCGTACAAGTTTTGGACAAAGTCTGTTTCGGAATTTGGATATTTCCAGATTTCGGAATACATGACGGAGTCGAGGAGATTTTGAAATAGGCCTCCGGATAGCCTTATGGACAACGCGTTTGGCTTCGGTGACAGAGGTTTCGGGTTTGATTCCCGGTGGGACTAACTTGCGAAATGATCATAGCTGTCGAATAACATTCACAATTATTACTACGATTTAGAAATAAACTTGGAGGAAAATTTCTTGGGAACAATAAAATAAAGATAAAATAAGCAAATAATGCAAACTTACATTTATTTATCGTCTCAGATTACCACTCAAATGAAGCCGATGAAACTAGAACCAAATATTTTGGGAATGTAGAAAAAATCATATTGAATGACATTCATAAATTTTCAATTCAATTTCATTTTCACAATTACCGACCATTTTTATTAAATATGCCTGTCTATTATTTTATATATTGTAATTTTTCTATTTTTCCATTAAACTTACACAGTTCGTACTCGGATGAGGGAATTCCGCTACGGGATACAAGTTGTAATGGCGTGAAAAAAATATAACAATAAGGTGATACCTTAGCAAGAGAAAATAATATGCTCCGGAATTAATCCTGTTCTTGTAAACCATCATACCTTAAAGCCTACTTCTCACAAGTTACCAAAAAGATACCTTAACTGGAATAAACAGGCATAAGAATACAACTCCCTTCTATCTATAAGCGTTAGCGTTTTGGTTTGGACAATTTAGAATTTTCAGTTCAGTGCGCGAGCATTCTTTAAGATATTCGCTTGCCGAATCTCTATCTGTAATGCGATCCCAATAAAAAAGGCGGTCAATGTGTTAGTAGGGTCAAGATTTATTAGTTTATTACAGTAATTTACGCTATACTCCTAAACAATGTACTATCGCATAAACACAAATACAAGCTTGTCCATTTATCTTTCATTACATATATAATGTAAAAACAGATGAATGTGAGCTAATTAGTCGCTCTGATTTTAATATTACTGCCTTTCGTCGGAAAGATTTCTCTTTCACATCTCGTTAGTTTCTCGATGGAAATTTAATAAAGGTAAAATTTGATTCTCACCGTTCGTTCTATCAATATTGGCTTTGCTTTACTTTCCAAATTCTTCAGCTGTCCATTTTGCAAGTTTTGGTGAAAGTTTGACCCTTAAGTCTTCCAGCAATATTCATCTTTTGCTTCCTTGTTTGAAATGTTATGGCTACCCTCAGGGAGATTTTGAAGGAATTGTTATTTTGAATCTTATCCTTAGCTTGCTAACGGTATGGCTCTAAGGCGTATCCAAACTCGAATCACTAAGGGGCGGTCCAAAGGATAGTTAACGGAACCGTTATTTTTCCCATACTAACTGGAGAGTTTAATAACCTATTTTTTTAACAGTCCTGGCAAGAATCCCGCGACTTCGCTCTATAGTTTATAAATCTCATAATACTTCAGATGATAAGCTACTAATTATCTCAACTACAAGTGAGAAAAATAGCGACTACACTGGGACTTGAACCCAGGTCTCCCACTTTCCGGGCAGGTATTCTAACCACCGAACTACCATGCCGCGTCTCTCCTACACTGTCTTCCACTACCTGCCCGCAAAGTGGGAAACCTGGGCTCGAGTCCCAGTCATGTCGCTATTTTTTTTATCTTCCGATTCCAACGCGACATGGTAGTTCAGTGGTTAGAATACCTTCCCGGAAAGTAGGAGACCTTGGTTCAAGTCCCAGTCATGTCGCTATTTTGTACACTTGTTATTCATTTAAGATCAGTCGCAGGACTTTATCCTTCAAAGTATTCAAACCTTTCCTTCATCCTTATCTCAACTACCCCGAATTCGAATCATTACCATCCGATAGTGTTCTTAAAATTGCACTTCATCCCAAAAGTAAATTAAGTAAAATAAGTAAACTATTTTCAGCAAAGAAAATCATCGTTCTATGAACATCACTTCTATGTGATTGTTACGCAATTAGCATTTGTGAAAGGTAGAAAAATCAACTTTAATAAAACGGATATAGAAATAAAGACATTTTAACAATTGAGGTATTCGTTTGTGAAACTTCATAATCGAAAAATACGTAATTCGAATAATAAAATCAAGTTCAATGCTCAAATAATGTAATCGAGAGGAATTATGCAATGTTTACTAAGGTTTACCAGTTCGATCCAAAGTTTAAAAACTGCCTGAAAGTCAGACTGCACGAAAAGTTCGAAATAAATCATGTTACATTTCATCTCGTTCCGTTTTCCATCAGTTACTGCAACACTGTGGAAATTGCTTCGAGCCTCTTGCAGATCTCTCCTTAAGTACTTGTGACAGTATAGGACAATCTGAAGGAAGAAATTCATGTTTATAGACAGAGCCGCACCCAGCCAAACTGCCGCCCGGGTGCAGACATAATTTGCCGCTCCTTAAATTAAATACCAAGATTTGATTCGTTTCCTTTCTTGATTTGTAATTAAAAATTATTTTTTAAGACTACGAGAAACCTGTGTTTTATGACTTCGTTGCCCAGCTTACATAAACATCAGTAACAATTAATCATCCATATTCCGAATGTTGACAAAGTAAATTGTCATTTTAAGTTAAGTTAAAAGTTAATATTTTAAATTACTTTCGAGTGTCATTATCATCGCAAAGCGTATAACTTAAAGTGAAATTGTAGGAATAATAAACACGGTAAAAATTCCCCAATATATTTCCTTGACACGACCGGTATCAACTAATACACAGTCATCATCAGGCAGTAAAGCATAACGTTTAAGTTAAAAAACGTGCATTGCGATATTTCATAACTGTGAATTCTCGTATTATATCAAATGACAGCCAATTTTAGGACCTGTCTTAGCTCATTGATGAATGGAAAAGTTCTTGATGGGATGAATAGGAAATGTATCACCCAGAGAACGACAAACAATGATGTTGTAGTGATAATAATAATGGTTGGCTACGGTTCTGTTGCCACCCTTTAGATGCCGTCGCCCGGGTGTGATGCACCCCTGGCACCCATAGGACTGCGCGGATCTGTTCTCAGTCATACCTGAAGTTATAATTTTAACTACAAGTTAGAGTGTATCCTTAAGATTATGCACATTGCAACACACTCACGTATTGCGTGCTGCATGCATACACGGCGCTAATAATTCCAAGGAAGCGACTGGAATAGATGGCGCCTCATGTATAATAATAATAATAAAGAACTTTATTCAGGGCGAGATTGAGACTAACAAGTCTCTTCTTACATCTAACCCTTTGTCATATGAGACAAGAAAAGAGAGAGATAGCTTGCAAAAGTACAATGAAGAAAACTACTTTGTGGATTAAAAAACCTAAGCCAAGAGCTCAGGGAAAAATCTCCACTGCAGGAAAACACCCTCAAGAAGGAGGGTGTGAAAAACCTGCGAAACCTACAGATAGAAAACTAAACTTGATGATGAAAGTAGATTAATAGATTTATAAAAGACATGAAGACAAATCAATAGAAATAAACAAAAAAGAACGAATAACAAAATAGAGTTATAAAAGACATGAAGACAAATCAATAGAAATAACCAGAAAAGAACGAATAGCAACACATTAACATAAAAAACCTGTATCTTACAAAATTATCAAGTTTGGAAATGATTAGAAAAAACATAATTTCGCTTAATAAAAAGCACGTCAAATATTTAGAGCGAACCTAAAGTTAATCAAAAACTGGCTAAAACACTTTAAAAAGACACAAGAAGAAAGTACAATAAAAATGATACAATAAAGAATATAAAACACATTAAAACAAAAAAAGGGGAAAAAAAAAAAATTGTTTGGACGGCGGATAAGGCAGGGACGGAAAATTTTTCTGAAAATGAAACTGACATTTCGTGATCCCAGTGGTTTGAGGGAGTTGTGTGTTTACGTGCGATTAAGTTCTGCTTTGTACGGTTAGGAGGTGACTGTGGCATTTACCCTTAAAGCTATAGATGGAGGATAAGTTTTTCATTCCTTGGGGAAGCGCGTTCCAGAGGTTACTAGCTGTGACTGTAAACGATCTGTGAAAAATCTCAGTTCTATGCTGGGGAATCAAGAGTTTCTTGCAACCTCTCGTATTACGGTCATGAATGGTGTCCAAAGATATAAATAACGAGTGAATATATTTAGGAGATCTCGTTGTTAAAAATCTATATGTACTTGACAAAATATGTTGCTTCCGACGCGAATCTAGTTTTAGCAAAGAGAGCTTGGAGTAATGTTCGGAAACGTGATCGTACTTTTTTAAGTTGAAAATAAACCTCACCGCGGCGTTTTGCATGCGCTGTAATTTGACGCTTAGTTCTCCTGACAGATCCTGATAGACTATATCACAGTAGTCAAAGTGAGGCATAACTAAAGAGTTTACTAGTTGTAACTTCACGGAGGGGGGGAGGAAATTTCCTAATCGTCGAAGTGAGTATAGCGAAAAATTAACTTTTTTACATATTTGTACGACATGATTAGTCCATGTAAGGGTTTCATTTATGTGGAGACCGAGGTTTTTTACTGAATTTTAGAATTGAATTGCGGTGCCATTTAGTTAATGTATCACCTTTACGGAAATATTTGAGGGATATGAGCCTTTTTGTAGCGAACGTACTTGGTTTCTATATCATCTATATGAGATAGGTACCATGGCTATGGAAACAACCATTCCGCGTGACGACAAAATACTGCTATGTACGATTAAAAATCAAAAAGCAATAGTAAGAATTTACTATTGTTGTACAGTAATTTTCATTTAGTGCGAAGAAAATCAATCAGACTGTGCAGGTAAACAATGTATTTATGAGAAGGATTATAAATTAAAGTTGCTCAATCAAATTTATCCACTACTGATTTTGGAATTGGTGTTTATAAATTCACATGTTTGAAAAGTTTAGATTTTTAACGCTTCTGCGATTCTCATAATAGTTGACGGAGTTAAAAAATGAAGAGGAAATCATTCTGATAAATCCGATCAATTGCAGAAAAAATGATACGTCATAAATCGGGCGGTAATACTTTTCAAATGCATTATGTCATAAAATAAGTGTGTATATAGATAACTATTGTAATAAATTAACTCTTTTGTTCGCTCAAAATATAATTCTTCTTGAAAACGATAACTCTACGAGTTGATTTAATTTTTAGTTATCTATATTCATTGAAAATTATAATCACCTCTAGTTTTATAAATTGAAATTATTAGAAAACTTCTAATGAGAATAAATAAGTTGGTTGAACGGCAAATATAGGCAATATGTGCAACTGCGTCATAAACTGACACATTTTAGGATATAACTTTTTGAATGTTTCATTGTTAATTTAAATAGAACGTCCTCTTTCAATTTAATGCTATATCCACCTATAAATCGAAAGATACAACAATTTGTTACACAATTGAAAGACAATTTCGACTGTGAAAAAGTGTCTGGAATAGGATATAAGGTAATCACGTTCACTCCTATAAGGGGAAAGAAGATGATACGTAGACTTATATTGTACCATTATGNTACATTTAAAATTTGCAAAAGTTTATCTACGGTAGTTATCATCTATTGTTCAAATGTTTAACCCTAAATGTTGATACATAATATTTATCAACACCCTTAAATAGCTCGTAAGGTGTCTCACTTAAGAAACCGGCACCTTGGACGAGTGTTTGTTGTATCGGGCAAAAACTGGAACGTTCTGAAAAAAATTAACTTCCTTTTTATCCCCGTAGCTGATAAAATTGTGTACGGTTTCAACTTGCTAAGAACGATTGCCTTCTTGCCTGCAATGCTACTCAAAAGACTCTCGAAGGTCCTCCTCAGAAGTCGATACTCTCTGCTAAGCCACTTCAAACGAACTTCTATTGCTGCATAGAGGTAGGCATAAGCAAGCAAGAAATAAAAGATGATGAAAGGAGGATTGAGGGGGATTTTAGATCCTCTCTAAACCACTTCAAACTCGATCACTGAAGTAACTGGATTTCCTTCGCTACAGTTTTGCCATTAATTGCCCTGAGGTCTAAGTGGTTCTAGATTCTAGTGGTAATGAGCATTTGCAGTGATCCTCGTCCTTTCGTGGTATTCGTTATGGTTTGAAATATCAGTTGTAGGATCGATGAAGATGCAAATAGTTCATTAAAAGTTTTTCAAGTGATAACGAAACTGCAACCACTAACAGGTCCGAAAATGGTGATATAAAATTCAGTAGTTCTGACATCAAGAAATTAAGCCATAGGGACACGGTATGAGAAGACAATAGGTCTGAGAAAGAATTGTTGATTAGTAAAATATTTATAGTTCATCATTCATTATTTATGCGACTTTTTCTGTAAAGTAAATGGAGCAACAATGGAAAATAGTTTTACTCACTTTAAACTTGATTATCAAACAATCTTCGCCCTGGTATATTTTAGAAAAATAGAAATTCAAATTAGAAAGCATAAATCAACAGTAAATGTCGATAATGTACCGTGTATTCCTCATTCCACAATTTCTCACTAACAAAAAAGAGGATGAAAACAGGTTAAGTGATAATCGAGAGTTATGCAATTTACGATGCGATGATAGGACTCGGGGAAGACTTAACCGTTGACGCTATCCTAGTTAAAACATAAACTCCAAAAAAAACAGCAAAAACGCTTTATAAGACATACAATATTGCATTTGACTGAGACCTCCGCACGAGGACGTAAGACCTGACTGGAATCTTGATTTCTTCGACATGATTGTAATTTCACATTATCTCCTTTTTTCCCTCACCTTATTAGGATGGAGAGATATTGTTAACGGACAGATGCCAAATATAATTAGCTATTATATCCTTCTTATATACTAATTAATTCCATAAGCTATTCTAAGTTACCTAAAAATAATAAATCTATCCATATGATTTGGTTTTTCTTTATATTTATACCTAAAGTTAATCAAAAACTGGCTAAAACACTTTAAAAAGACACAAGAAGAAAATACAATAAAGAATATAAAACACATTAAAACGAAAAAAGGGGGGGGGAAAAGAAATCGTTTGGACGGCGGATAAGGTAGGGACGGAAACTTTTTCTGAAAGTAAAACGGACATTTCGTGATCCCAGTGGTTTGAAGGAGTTGTGTGTTTACGTGCGATTAAGTTCTGCTTTGTACGGTTAGGAGGTAGCTGTGGAATTTACCCTTAAAGCTATAGATGGAGGATAAGTTTTTCATTCCTTGGGGAAGCGTGTTCCAGAGGTTACTAGCTGTGACTGTAAACGATTTGTGAAAAATCTCAGTTCTATGCTGGGGAATCAAGAGTTTCTTGCAACCTCTCGTATTACGGTCATGAATGGTGTCCAAAGATATAAATAACGAGTGAATATATTTAGGAGATCTCGTTGTTAAAAATCTATATGTACTTGACAAAATATGTTGCTTCCG
>KZ308631.1:761484-789841 GCA_000376725.2 Ladona fulva | reverse complement strand
GTTACTCCAAGATAATTCAGCGATTCTACTATTAGTATATAATATAATAATTAACGTCAAATTTTCCCTAGGAGGATGAACGAGTAATCATTAGCTATAGTTTTTCTTTCGGAGAGGTTAATGACTGATTACTTGTCTTCTTCATTCGAAATACTTAGGCTATTACAATTCGGTCGTTTGGGTACATTTTTTCCCATCCTTCTGTCTTCATTGATATACTCCTCTATGTATAACATTTATTAAACCTTAAATAGTTTTTTACAAACGCGACTCATTCACTTTGTTATTAAATCCCAGTAACATTTTCTAGAATTTGTCATCATAAGGAACGGGAATATTAACCCACTTCTTTATTTGAGTAATTTCCCAACAATCGAGGCAGACAAACACTTTCGGCATAGCATTAAACTCCGTAGTACCTAATAAGTAAGTACCTTACCGTAGTAAGCTCCTTAGAAAGTATCATACTCCGTAAGTAACTAATACCAACGCAAAATTAAAATAACTGAAAATTTTCTCCAAAGAATATTCAATTGGAATCAATTCAAAGTTAATTGAAAAATCGTTATTAGGATGGTTGATGACCCTATATACAATATCTCAAAGAGTAGATTGCATATGACTATCAATCTTTTTAATCAAAATAAAAATGGGTGTCAAACCATGCCCTTAGGCCTATTTGCGAGCAGGCAACTAATTCCTGACAGAAATTTTCTATCGTTTTTCTATCCGAAAACTACTATTAAAAGAAGCAAAATTTCTTCCATCTATTCTTACAAAATAAAAAACCGTACGCTATGTTAATATCATTATATTAAATTAAAACAAGCAAAAGATTTTGTTATTCTCAAATATACGAGCTGTTAGCAGTGGTTTTAGATTAATATGAAGGAATTAGCTATTTAAATTGTTGGTGGAATTGTTTATACACCAATGTTTTGTATTTGAATGCGCAGAGCTTTTTAATAACGTTTGTGATAGATGATGAATGGTGTGTGAGTTAAATTAGCCACCTGACAGGGTCTTACCTCGTTGTAAAAGTATAATAAACAAAATAATCGAATGTAAATAGAACAAAGTATAAATTACCTACAGAATTCAAAGACTGTGTGGTAGCTAATGGGAACCACGTCGCGTAAGAAGTTGAACACTCCTGACAATCAAATTAAGGAAAAAAAATAACTCCCACCCAACGATGAAGCAAATGAAGTCGCCAAAACGATAAAGTAAAGATAAAAAATCGTACACTAAAGAGGAAAAACCTCTGGGTAAATAAAAACACTTATAATGATAAGGAGGCTGTAATTTCAAAGGCCAGCACAGGCGGCCTATGAACACAATAGCTACTTAGTCGGGCATCCAAAAACCACGGCGAAACGGTAATAGCCACCTTGTGAGGAGAGCACAGATCGGCCTCCTCGCTGCACTTCGGTGCAATAAATAGCGACTCCACACTCCGCTTAGTAACAGCACTTAGCATTTAACTTCAGCAGGCAGAGTAGCAGCGGTGAGATGCCATCATACGTGCCTAGGAAACATCGCGGCGAGCCTGATGTCACGAAAAGAGCACGTTTGTGAGCCCAACTTCATCGTCCGCTAAACCAAATCAGATTATCATTGACCTGGGTATTTTTCACGGTGAGCACTTCGAAACGCATGCAACCCTAGCTGTAATACGGTACATCTAACCACTATGTGATGCATCTCACCTGGGTCATTGACTTCGTCACCCATACAAGCGAGATTTGTGGATTGGGTTTCCAGGGCCTGTAATTCAAAACGCTTCCCAGAACTCAGCTCTTTTGAAGTTCCATGGAATTTTGGACGGTTCATATAAATGATCTGAAAGGGACAGAACGCGATGCGCTTTTAAATTAAAAATGAGGAATTAATTATATTATTATGAATTATCTGCTATGCTCCGTGCTATATAAGTTGAGTCCTTAAGATGAAACTTGGTTCTTCTGTATATAAGAATTGACCTGACTTGAATTTTGTATTATTTATTAATGAAGATGATGGGGCAGATGAAGCCTTGTGGCCCCCTCTTCCCCGGCCCCATAGTCTCTCTAGTAATACATTATAATGATTATTGTCAAGTATAAAAGATTGAGTACATAAATAAATACATACGTGGACAGGGTTTACATTAGAGACAATAATAAATAAATATTACGACTCTATTTACACATATAAAAACGACAAGATATAAATATATAAATAATTAAAATGATAAAAAGGCAAAAGGGTAAAAAGTTATGGAGTTGAGAGGTAAAAGGATGTATTAATATGTATAAATAGATAAGGAGTAAATACGAAAAATGCAAAAATATACATAAATAAGGTTAAAAACGTGGGTGGCGTCATTGTTCATAAGTTCTTAACAGGTGCTTTTTTACCCTGTCCTTATTGATTAAAAAGTAAGACATATACAAAAGATTACTAAATATATTGAAGAAGATATTGAAAGAAATAATACTTAGCAGGTTTTTATTCAGTTTCGTCAACAATTATTAGCAAAATTTCGAAACGTTGACAAACTCGTTCACGAAAACTAGTTGAATAAAAACCTGCAGTGGAAACTACTAAGTATTATTTCTTTCAATATGTGTGTTGAGTTCCTAAAGATCCGCTTGTACAAATTAATGTTATTGGAGAAGATGCTAGTTTTGACAGTTGTCTTAGCGTTGTAATATCTATATTGTGTAAAATGAGTAGTATTAGTAATTTCAAATGTGCTTCGAGTGTTAAGGTGATTTAGCACGTGAGCCCCCGAGAATCGATTCCTGGACTGCTTTCACCGAAGTCGAACCAACATGGCTATCCGGAGGGCCAATAATAATGACTATGACTGTTTTCATATTGGGCAAAGAAGTTACCTGGTACGAATCAAGTGAATTCTCCGGTATATCCGGACTTCCGTAAATCATCCAGCTCATCAAAACTTGAAAAGAGGAATATGGACTCTTTCCCATCATTAATTCCAACGAAACTCGAGCCCTGTGCTTTTAATGTGATTTATTTTATATGATGTGTTCGAAATGAGATATTTGCACCCTATCAGCCTTCGTGGTTAAATATTTTTCAAGAGAATGTTCCATCGTAATCAGATTTTGATGAGCTGGGTCTAAGGGAAGACATGAAAAGGCGGCCATCCAATTTTACCCTGCACTTCTTACATGCATAAGAGAGCAGAAATGCTTTTCTTCTTGATTAGATCGATTTAGAAGGAAAACTTCCATTTCGTGGAGGGGAAAAATTTTCTCACGTTACTGAGAGTTGGTCCCCAAGCTGTGTATGTTCTTGGAAAATATTATGGAAAATTTTACTCGGTCCTCGAGCAGACTAGAAAATTTTGAGAAAATTGTAAAGAAAACCACAATTAATATCCTTACATCGAACACTGGCAGCTGGAAATGAAAATCTACACATCATCCCACTTCGCAATATTACAAATTGATCCCTACTTTTGGTAAAATCAAATTTTCGTGTTCATTTCGTTGTTATTTTTTCAAATGATTTCTCTCTTCAATCAAATAAAACCTGCCATGAAATCGACAATTCTGTTCTCATTCCTGGACTTTTTTGCTAAAACAAATTATTATGTATATCCGTCGATATTCAGGGAATTGTGATGGGTGATTGGAATGCACTAATTGTGATGTTTCTATAATTAAAATATCCAAAACTCATATCCCCAGTAATTATGTATTATTCTTGCACATCAACGGACGAAGCTAATTAAAAAGTAGAGATATCACAACAACACAGGTTGTTATGTGTCCCAAAATAAAAATTGGATAACGAAATGAAACTAAGAAGACTCACTGTATCACATCCATGAAAATGCCATTAAATGCACCAAAAGGTGCATAATTTGAAATGAAAATCAACTTTTTGCGGGAGTTAACAAGTGTTGTTCTATATGATAATTTTATATAACTAGTTAAAATTTACCATGTATCACTCCGGTGTGGTTAGAATAAAAAAACTGATTTCGATATTATTAATTTAATGAAATGAAGTATCTGTAAATATCACTTTTGGATTATAACTTGAGAATCCTACAGAAGAACTACGAAATAAAATGAGTTTGATATGGTAATATGCACTACAAAACATTCTTCCATAAGTCGCAATTGATACTAGGTTTACTTACTTAAGTGTTCTACCTTTCTGTAGGTCCATGTGCCCTAATATTCCCCATTCATAGCCTTTTCTTTCGTTACCTGGTAACTCAACCCACCCTTTATGTCATCTAACATATTTTGCCTCTGCCTTCCCCTCTGTCTCCTCCCCTGCATTTTACCCTCAATCACGCCCTTTAGAAATCTATCTCCTCTAAATATTTGTCCCACCCATTTCTTCTGTCGGCACTTAATTACTTCAATTAAAACCCTTTTCTCCCCAACCATCTCTAGCACCTCTATGTATGTTTTTCTATCCACCCAACTCCATTCCAAAAATTTCCATTCTACGCCACACCCAAGTCTCAAATGCCTCCAATTTTTGAAGTCCTATTTTCGTAAGGTCCATGTTTTACACCCATAGGTACAGCAGAACACTCCATATCAAGGATTTTACCAATATTTTCCTGATTCCTTTATCGAGCCCCTTTGTAATCAATTTCCTTCGCTTCATAAAAGCTTCATTGGCCAATGCTACTCTTTTTCGAACCTCATCCCCACACAACCCATCCCAAGATAGATCACTACCCAAGTACGAGAATTTTTCCACCTATTCTAGTTTTTCCCCATCAACCCTGACCGTTAACTTAGCCTTCTTTCCCTTAGTGAATCTCATTAATTTATTTTACTTACGTTAATTTTCATTCCATATTCCCTTGCCTTACAAATTTTACACCAAACGCCTATCATTCCAGTCCAATCCAATTTTCTTTAAAATTCCTATTAATTTTGGCCATTGAACTCTATCGAAAGCCTTTTCAAAATCGACAAAATATGCACATACATCCTTTTTAAATTCCAGGCTTCGTTCTACTAGTACCCTCATTACCTCGATTGCATCTCTCGTTCCTTTCCCTTTCTGAAAGCCGAACTGGTCCTCTCCGATTTGCCCCTCCATTTTTCCTTCAATTCTTCTATTCAATACCCTTAGAATAACCTTCGCCGCATGAGATATTAAACTAATTGTACGATAATCCCGACACTCAGAAGCATTATTCTTTTTCTGCAAAGGAATCAGGATTGTCTTAGTAAAATCCTCTGGCCATTCCCCTTCATCATAAATTTTTCTACATAAATTATAGAATTTCCTCTTACCCTTTCCCCTCAGGTTTTTAAGTAGCTCAACTGGTATCTCGTCAATGCCCGTTGCTTTGTTTCCTTTCATATCACGCAAGGCCCTATCAATTTCACTATCTAATATCCCAGGTCCAACATCATCATCCTCCACTTCTTGTTCACTTTCTAACATTATGTTTGTTGGCTTCATGTCCTTCCCATATAGTTCCTCGACATATTCTTTCCACCTTTCCCTTATGCTGGCTGGATCTCGTATAACTTTACCATTATTATCTTTTATTGTGGTTGTTCTGTTTCGTGTTTTATTTCCCGTTAACTGTTTCACCTTTCTATACATTAAATCGACCCTCCCACTTTCGTCCAGCTTTTCTATTTCGTTACATTGTCCCTTCCACCACTGTTCCCTCGCCCTATTTGTTTCCCTTCTCAGTTCGTTATTGAGAGCCCTATACATTCTACGTCCTTGTTCTGTGTTAACCCTTTTCCATTTCCTTCTTTCCTCCATTTTATTTATCATTTCTACCGTCACCCATGGTTTCCTAATTTTGTTTTGTTTGACCCTTCCAATAGTTACTTGCGCACTATCCTTGATACTGTTTTTAATCTTTTCCCATTCTCCGTCTATAGTAAGTTCCCTCCCATTATCCTCTAAGGCCTTACTGAATGACTCTTGGAACTCTCTCGCTTTCCCATTTTTAAGGGCTTCAAGGTTCCATTTTGGTGTAATTTTTGCTCGAAATATCTTTTTAAACTTTAGCTCGGTTTTCATCATGACCAGGTTATGGTTCTGAGTCAACATCAGCACCAGGGTAACTTTTTCAATTTTTAATACTATTTCTAAACCTTTTTTTACCAAAATGTAATCAATTTGATACCTATCCGTATCTCCTGGCTTTTTCCATGTGTACCTCCTTCTGTTATGGTGCTGAAAAAGTGTGTTTGTAATGCAGAGGTTATTCCTCTTACAAAAGTCTACCAATTTCTGTCCCCTTTCGTTTCTATTTCCTAGTCCGAACCCTCCCACTTCTTCTCCATCTTTGCCTTGCCCAACTACCGCATTCCAGTTCCCCATAACAATTAGGTTTTTATTGCCTCTAACCCTTCCCATTGCTTCTTCTATTTGTTCATAAACAAGTTCTACATAATCGTCACTATTTTCACTAGTGAGCAAGTACACCTGAACTATCATAGTGTTTACTGGCTCAGCCTTTAGTTCTACTGACATAACCCGGTCGCTTATTAGCTATGTGGCTATCACGGCTTTTCCCACCTTCTTGTCTAGCACTACTGTAACTCCTCTCTGGCTAGTATTTTCCCCACTGAATATTACTCTGACATCATCACTCCAGAAATCACCCCATCCTTCCATCTCACTTCACATAGCCCTTGTATGTTAATGTTGGACCTCTTTATTTCTACCTTTACATTTTCCAACTTCCCTTTCCTAAGCATTTTCCTAGCATTCCAGGTTCCCACCATTGTTTCCTTGGCCATCTTCTCTCTTCTCTTCTTGTCGTTTCCTCGGTAAGGGTTTCGTGGAATGACGACCGAGATAGCCTTACTCCTATCACTGCCGGGCACGACACTCCCCGTAGAGGGCTGAGTCCCGTTTACGCCACCTACAATATTCTTATATTGGCACATCATAATTGCTAGGGATAATTTTTTGGTGGTCGAGGTGGTCTCCCCTTGCCTTCCTCAACCTTTCTTTTAACGTGGCACCACCGTCCCTCGTAATGGCCGCCCCACTGGGGTACAGACACTGCGTGGACTACCTTTCGTCTGGCCCCTACCTATTGACCATTCTGGCATGGGTGACCCTACCAGGATCATAGTTCCTGCCAGTTACTCTCTCTAGGTCATAGGAACACGCAAGCCCTTCCACCACGACAAGGTTGTAATCCAGAGAAGGGACTATGTTTAAAAGAACCAAATATTTCGCAGAGAACATACAATTTTCACAGTGCAGAAATAGTATTTACTCTGCTGCCGATAAAATAGGACAAAATTTCTCGAAGATATTACGCTTGAACTTATTAATAAGACTCGATAAACTTAGACGCTCGCGCGATAATGATTAACATGGAACAATTATCCAATTATGTAAAATTTCCATCAGCTGGAATCTTTTCAGGGAAAATAAATCGCCCTAAATCGTTGAAGAACAAACCTCCCAGCCCAACTGTCGTGTTCCTTCCCTAAAATTATCTTTTCCAGGAATTTACTGCTAAGCCTTGCCATTCACTTCATACTTACACCCCAAGGGCATATTAAAAATCGTAATTTAAAATCCTGTAAGCGGAGCAGAAAAAAACATTGGAAAACGAGTTTCGCCATTTTCGGGACATTTCCGGAGCACCCTCCGGTGTAAAAAACTCCCATTATTGTGTTTTTCCTTTCTTTGTTGATCGCCATAGTTAGGATAAGGGTGGCACCCTTGAAGAGATATCTCTAAATCTTCTCCAATTCTCTCTCCTCCTCTCCCACTCCTGCGCTCTCTGCCGCCATCCCCTTTAATTTTCAGGCTCCGTAAAGTAGAGGCGCAAGAGCGCTAGGGTTTGCGGATGAGGAGGAGGAAATCTCGCAGGAACTCGCGGTGTTGAGCGCCCTGTGACTGTGACGAGGCTCTGGGGAAAGAGGATGTTAAGGATGGCTCAAGGTGGCTATGTAGAAATATTTTATTTTTGAACTGGAAGGGATGGAATGTGTCTCCGGGATCCTTCCATTCCCTTCCAGTACGATGCTTGTTGTAAGACGAAGCTTTTAAATCTGCGGGGGTGAGAGTTAGTGGAAATGGTTTAAGAAGAAAAGATTAATCATTGTTGAGTGTCTGGGGTGGGGAGTAGGTGCTTTTGCTCGCAGGAACACCGGGAGGGATGTCGACAAGTGACAAGCGGTGGAAATTGTTCACATGAGGGCTGGAGAGAAAACAAAAATGCTTCCAGGGTACGGTTGAGTTTTGGAAATATTTCAGCATAGATTTATTCTACGTGGAGCGATTTATTGACAGCCTCTTGCACTGATTTCTCGAGATCCTACAATTCTTAGCTCGAGATAACTACTGCTTTTGGCTGGAAACCTAGTTTGGGAATAAAGAATTAAAAGTAATGATCTGATTGCCAAAAGATTTTATCTATATCTCTAACACTGTATCCTCCTAAGAATACGCTGTTAGTGATTTCTGGTATACTGATCTAGAAGCCTAGATTGGCTCCGATAACATTAGTATAACCCGAGTCCCGATTCATATTAGGCTAATGCGAGCGACTTTTTCCACTGAAAAAATTAATAAAGCAATTGATTTTCATTAATATTGTCTTCAGTTTTAGGAATATCAGTTTTCAGAAAAAAAGCAATTGTAGATGTAGAAATAGATGCTAATTATTTCATATCACAAATTATTTGTGGAGCAGCACAATTGATTAGCATTTATTTCTACATTTATATTATGGAAATCCACCAAGTATTGCTCTATCGACATCTACATATGTAGATGTGGATTCAATATGTAGACGTAAATGAACCTTGCCTAGAGATACTGTTGCTATAAGATTCATCAACATCTGCTTATGTAGATATACATAAAAGCGATACTTGATGGAATACCATACAATCGATGTAAAAATAGCTAATCACTTGTACTGCTGCACAAACAATTTGTTATTTGTAATAATTAGCATTTATCTATTCATAAACAATTGATATTTTCTAGAAACAGATTTATTGGGCCCGTACTGAGCGAGCTAAAGTTATGTATTTCGCATATATCCTTGAACAAATTGATACGCGGCGTAGGAAACATTATAACGAAGCTATTTTTCCTTTTGAAAAAATCTCCCGAATCACGCTTTGTCAATTATTTCCTAATAATCGCGACCGCTCCATATGACTGCCAATTACACAGCATTGTTTACGAAACGAAAATGAAAGTAGTCCTCGTGGAGACAGCAACGGAGCAAGAGCGAACCTTGGACTCCTTAAAAAATTTAATTGGCACTCATGCCGTGGGAAGTGAAATTACTTGAAAGTGTGAATCTGACGCATTATTTATCATCTGGAATGAAAGACTGGCCGTCCAGACATCGCTTACCGCAAGTCGCAGCCGCGGGAGTCAGAGGTGCTGGAAGGTAGGTGATAATATTACACAAACAAAGTTTTCGAGCTTTCAAATAAATCTTCGAAACTAAAGGGCTCATAGCGCAACGCAGCAGAAGGAACGGTGGAGAAGTGCTGGTGATAACGTTGATGACGGAGTGAAAGAATGGTAAAAGAGAATGCGAAGAGGGAAAGAGGGCTTATAATTGGGCGCTTGGAGAACGAAAGGGAGACGGAAAGAATGTATAAAAAACCGAAGCTATCTTACGCCCAGACCCGGGGGCCCGAAGGCGTTAAAGAGAAAGATACGAGAGAGCTCTCGCTTTTGGAGTTGAGAGTGGGGGTATCCAATAATACGGCGAAAAAGATGCTTACTCTAAGACGATTACCAAAAGCAGACTTATTGTTACAGACCGTTTTACAACTGTAAGATTTAATAACTCCCGTGCACCGTGCATAATCGGGGAATACGAGTATATCTCTAGATGTTCGGAAGAGGAATTACGTAAGAGCAATTAGTATGTTTCTTCCTTGCGTTGCAATGCTCGAACCCACATTGTTAAGTATCTGAAAAGAAGTTATGTGAGGTATGTACTATATGAAGCCAAATCCTCATTTTTCTCTGGTCGTTAAACTTCGAAATTAAGTTAAGGCATTCGAGTATTAGCGTCTGAGAGGGAGAGACGGTCGAAATTCAATAAAATTAAAGCGTAAAATTCGATTTCCTTAATTATATTTTATTACGCAATAAACGAAAGGATTAACGATAAAGTACGAGAGAGAGAGTATATGCTTACTGACTGAGTGATGAGCCTAATGGGAAATACCTCGGCGTCAGCAGAAAAAGACCGCAATATTTTATTGGCATTTCAATTAAACTTCTAGAAAACTGTCTGTAAAGTATTCATCGCGAAGGCCGGTTGAGATCGCATCCCCTCTGTCAAGAGCTACGAAGAGCTAGAGGAAGGAAATGAGGCTTACTAGGCAAGATGAGGAGTGAGGTAGTTTGCCCTTGCTTTCCTCACTGAGCCAGAATATTATAAGCGGAACCAGCCCACGTTAGTGAAGCACAATGACTCTACGATTAACACTTTTCGTAAAATTGCATAAGGAGATTCATTAATTAATCGCATTATTCGACATGATTCATACCTCATTAGCTTTCATATTATCACAGGTATGAACTAGACAGAGAAAAATGAACATAATACATTTTTCTCTACTCTGAAACCAAAAGGCAAATGATAAACATTTCATTCATCAAGATATGGTAGCAAAACCATTAGAAAACTACTGATCTTAAATAATAGCCTTTGAGCTTCGGTGCATACTTAGATAAATAATATGCCTTTATAGCTACAATTCAGTAAAATATTTACGCGCTAACGTATTTCCGCCAAAAGAATGCCGAATGGTTAACATAAAGCTATATAAGTTTGCAAATTATCATAATATGATTCTTTGTAGGCAACAAACTGATTTTCATCTTTTAATCGAAAAGGGTTCGACGAAAAATCGTTTAGGAGGCCCGCTATAAAAGAGGGCGCAAATTTAGTTTCCATCGCCAACAGAGTTTATTTCCTAGTGAACTTATGCAGGAAATTATCATGTGTGGTCGTTACATCGTAAACATATATCATAAGATACAAGACCCACCAAGGATACTTATTTCTTTCAATAACGACTTGTAATGACTTGAAATAGCGCTAATTTTGATGAAATATGCAAAACATCTACAAATCTGTTACCTTATCGTCATGACTACCTTTATCGTTGTTAAATTCGAGATTATTATTTTTAATATTATTTCTTGTGTGATTCAAACATAAGTACTCAAATAAAATCCATTTAATAATAATTTACGAACTTAAACAAACATTCCCTAACCGGAAAACTCCAACTAGCAGAAACTCGAACCTGGTACCTTGGTGTTGCAGCTCTAGCACGCTAACCACTCCGCCATTGAAATGCCGGAGGGCTACACTAACTAACCGGGAGTATATTTCCTATTTATCTTGAATCCACTCATTGAAATTCATTTTATTCAATCTGAAGATTTCCGGGTACTTAAAACTCGAAACAAAGAGGTGAGACGTAACAAAGAACGGAAAACGAGCCTGAAGGGATACCTAAAGATACTAAAGGTGCAAAAATATTTTAATTATGCCGCAGAAAGAAAATGGTTTCAAGAACTAAATCTTAAGATAGTTTCAAATGAATAGTATTGAAAAATATACGCGTTCGTTGGAATTTTGGAGAATGTTTGTAATTAATCCTTCCTTCTTATGTTTGAACATTTCAACTTCCTTGATTACAATGTTAATAGTAATATAGTATCACTTACGCAAGCAATCCACCTTCAGCAAATTTTTAAAGAGCTTCCGGGAGCAATCATTCACATATATTTCATATAAAAACTACATAACAGCAAAATGTTTCCTCGGGAAAACCGTGGCATTATTTATCAATTTCAGAGAACGTGTGACTTTCATACGGTCAATCGTGCCCTCCTGAATTTTAAAAGCGTTTCATATGACTGTAAATAAAAAAAAACAGTTTTTAAAGGTCTGGAGAAAAACGACCTCATAATGTTGTTGTAATAAAAACGTAGAATCAGGAATAAAATCAGGGAAGCAGGTTAGGAAATATAACAAAAATAGACAATCAAACAACAATGAAGTTGTTAATTTTTAACAGTCGTTATTTTTACGTAGGTTTCTCTAACCAGAAGCTCGTTTCTGCAAATTATTCTCGGAAAATCATGACTTGCATCAATTTTAATTCTTTCGATTCTAGTATTTAGTAAACGATAACTACTTCACTAATTTGAAATTAAAAATTTTAAAACTTGTTCTTGTTTCTNAATAGTATTGAAAAATATACGCGTTCGTTGGAATTTTGGAGAATGTTTGTAATTAATCCTTCCTTCTTATGTTTGAACATTTCAACTTCCTTATTCCTGAGCCTATATATCTTTCTTTCTCCATTTACCATTTCCTTATTTCTACCTTCAACGCGATTACCGATAACAAACTCAATTTCCACGTTGGTAAACACATCAACCTAACCGAGCAAATTGAATTATTGCACCCGTGTGTCTAGCTCGAGCTCGCTACGAAACTCTGAAGATGATAGCCCTCTCGGCCACTAGTCCTCCAACCTTTCCTCGCATTTCCTCGGCCTCGCAATACGATTATTCACTTCAATTAATTAAACCCGTCGCTGAAATTTGCCGCGTCTTGGTCACTCTTTATGCGGAAATTCATTTCTTTCTCCCGCTGATTTTCCCGAAAAGCAATCGCGAGCTGCCCCTTTCTAGATAGCCTGTACAAGCGTGCGTCAACTGCTTCCCGGCCTAATTGGAGGAGTAAATTCTCAAAGAAAGCATGAAACCACTCCGTCCGATCTGGTATATTGACGATATGCCCTCAATTTGGACCCATGGAACACACTTCAACTCCTATTCTCCGACATCTAACTTTTCCCATTGCTCAGCCCCATCAACCGTCATCTGTCAATAACATCTCTCCCTTAATCAACATTCTACTTATGGGGCTCTCTGTTAACTGGAAGGGAAAAGAGGAAAATGTATTAAGGCTGAAGGGTAGAAGGAAAGGAAACGCAAGGCACTGAGAGTGTCGGTGTTGGGATCAGGCATCACTTCTCTAGCAGATAGGGAGTGCCTCTCGCCTAGGTAAGAAACTTCACTCCTTCAGCCGAGACCAGTACCCTTAAGAAAATACTCCGAGAGTACCACATTCCTAGTCGGAAACAACAGCGGAAGTGCTTTTTTTTAACTAGATTAGTTCCTCACGTTATGCTTTAACGTTAACCCCAAAGACAGAGGTAAAATTAAACGAAAGATATATTTGCTCTAGCCTGCTCCAAATTCAGCTGTATAAGACAATTTTTTTGGTAATGACATTCAAAATAATTCCGGTGAATTTGAGTATTGAAAAAATTCGTACGTCTGTGAATAGCGCTTGGACTTATTTCAAATCACACTTTAAAAAATTACAAAGAGACGAGCTGAAAATTATGGTAGTAGGTTCTCAGTACCGTCACTGAATATTTTATTTTATCATCAAATTATTAGACTTCCAAGTACAACCAATGGCCATATTGTAAGGTATATGATTCTTTCAGATCGAGGCATTTGTTAAATTACAATCCTCTTTGTATTGAGAGTAATTATTTTGCAAGATGTGAATTTATATGTAGATATATATCGTATCTTACTCTTAGAAAATACTGAGTTTTAAAATAAACAACTTTCTAAATCCAATGCGATTTCAATATGACAATAACTCTTTATGTACTATATTTTCCGCCTTTCTCTGAAATCTTACTTTAACGATAACTACTTCACTAATTTGAAATTAAAAATTGTATCATGATTTTATTCAAGTCTCGAGTATTTGCATTGCTTAATTTTAATTTAGAATTAATATTAATTATGTAAGAAGATTAAAGCAGCACTTTCTATAATACTGCGCATGTATCAACGCAAAAATCACCATAACCTCTTCTTAGTGTGCGTATCAAACTACATCAGTCAATGAATGCTGGCGTAGTGGTATTTCAGTGATTTTAGAAACAAGACTATCCACAAAACCTTCCAACGGAACCATTTCAACGATTATTGAAGTCTTAAACAAGAACACAGATACTGTATTTGCGGTTTGGAAGCGGTAAAATCAGCCTTAGAGAGAAAATGACGATAAATTGGGGTGGTTTTGGATACCGCCAAGAGGAACACCCGCATGTCCCCCTCAACCACAAGCCCTGAAGCACTCGATAGAGATCGCAACTTGCACTTTTCCCATTATCTTCTTTGGTAACTTAACGGGAAGAATTTGAGCCGACTCAGTTTCGTTAAATACGAGGAATCGGCGATGTAATATAGGGTTCAAATTCAAAGTTTTGCTGGAAGAGAGTGAAGCGTATTATAAAGGCTTCAACCTTATCATAGTATATGGTGTCCATAAAAGGTAGTATGTGACTTAAATTAATCCAAACTTTGCCTTTTTATCTGTAAGAAAGTATTCTTAATTAAATCATAGATCTTGATATGTCTAGCATTTTTGAAACGATATAATTTACACTCAACTTAAAAGTAAGGCATTATCCGGGATCATCGTTAACCCATAGTTCGATTAGAAGATAAAGTATATTAATAGATATTATTGAAAATAATACCCATAAAAATAAAAGGAAGTACTGATTAGAAAGGGAAATAAATGATAAAGTTGAAAATAAATCGGAGACATTATGTACAATTAGAGTACAGTGATTGGCGTAAGACCGGAAATTTTAATTAGAAGGTCATTGATATTTGAGAAAAGAGAAACGTTACAAAATTGAGAAGACAAGGATTAAGGAAAGGTAAATTACTAAGCACGGAAGAGCCATGAGGCTGAAACCCAATGGATAACAAGTGTAAAAAATAGCTACATGACGGGGACTCTAACACAGGTATCGAGTTGACAGCCTCAGTGAGGACCTCTGGAGGCAGATCGTTCCATTAAATGTTGAGGCTGCTCCCATTGCTCACAAAGTATTTCCCAAACAGTGAGGAAGAGACGCGGCATGGTATTTCAGGTGTTAGAACACCTGCCCGGAAAGTGGGAGACGTGGGTTCGAGTCCCAGTCATGTTGCTATTTTTCACGTTTCCGTGTTATTCAATGAAGCGGGGAAGGTTGGCTCAAAATATCCCCTGAATACACGAGGAAATGAAAGAAAAAAGTCTACCGTAGTCGCGAATCGAACCCGGGTCTACCACATACCGATTCTCTGACCTCTAAGCAACCATGCCAGAACGATCTCTCGCTATGATAGGGTGTTCTGCGGTAGTAGATTAGAAGTCAGAGCATCCGCCGTAAGTGGGAGTCCCGGGTTCCATTCCTAGCTACAGCAGACTTTTTCTCTTTCAATTCTGCGTCTAAATTCAAGCATATGTCCATACGTTCTTATTGCTTATCCCCCAAATAGATTAAATGAATTTTGAATTAGGCGTTGCATTTAAAATATGTTACTCAAGATAATCGTGAGGACAACGTATCTTACTTACAGTAATAGTGGAAATAAGTGTAACGTAAACAGAACCAACTGGTAGTACCCCACCGCTTTAGTGTCGAATTCCAGAAAAACCCAAAAAGTAGCATCGGAATAAGACTCGCGAGTCACACTACTCATCATTTTAGATGCTATTTCAAACAGCTAAGTGTTGACCCAATTCCTAGAGAACAACCCCTTATATTCTATATAGTTGGTGAGTACAATTAATTTGATCCCAAGGATATACGGACTTCAAAAAAGTCTGATTTTACCGAGAGTCAAACCCGAATCTCCTAATTGCCGCCGGTTGCTTTACGCATTTAAGTTATCCCTCCAGAACATTTAGCCACAATAGCTAACTTAGCTAAAGCAACCGCCCGGGAAGTAGGATATTCTGGTTCAAGTCCCGGTCCTCTCAGATATCTTCCATGTCCATTTTTCATTGGAGTCTCCTTTCGCCCTTTTCAGAGTATTTGATCATTGATTGACTAATGATACGCTACATTCCTTTACAGATAAGAATACTTAACGCTAGTTAAATTTTATGGAGGCAGAAGAGAATATTTTCAAAATTTGAAAGAGTAATTTTCAAAATTTGCACATTTTAATCATGTATGAGCCGAATTTTCGAGTTTTAAACAGTTTTCTGAAATATCGGCACATTTCAACTTCCTTGATTACAATGTTAATAGTAATATAGTATCACTTACGCAAGCAATCCACCTTCAGCAAATTTTTAAAGAGCTTCCGGGAGCAATCATTCACATATATTTCATATAAAAACTACATAACAGCAAAATGTTTCCTCGGGAAAACCGTGGCATTATTTATCAATTTCAGAGAACGTGTGACTTTCATACGGTCAATCGTGCCCTCCTGAATTTTAAAAGCGTTTCATATGACTGTAAATAAAAAAAAACAGTTTTTAAAGGTCTGGAGAAAAACGACCTCATAATGTTGTTGTAATAAAAACGTAGAATCAGGAATAAAATCAGGGAAGCAGGTTAGGAAATATAACAAAAATAGACAATCAAACAACAATGAAGTTGTTAATTTTTAACAGTCGTTATTTTTACGTAGGTTTCTCTAACCAGAAGCTCGTTTCTGCAAATTATTCTCGGAAAATCATGACTTGCATCAATTTTAATTCTTTCGATTCTAGTATTTAGTAAACGATAACTACTTCACTAATTTGAAATTAAAAATTTTAAAACTTGTTCTTGTTTCTACTTTATCTTCTACTTGTGTTCACGTGGCGATGGTGTTCTGTTTATACGTTATTCTTTTACAAATTTTTCACAACAAAAAACTCCGTATAATAATTCTTAACATACTGTGGAATAAACGATGACCAACAACTGTAGTAGATGGCTAACACCGAAAAATATAACATTTAGTACTTAGCCAAGTAAAATTACTAGGCAAAACAACGATGGTATAATGATACGAATAGAGTATATTGATAAGTAAAAACATGATGTTTCTTAACTGTCATACAACCATCATCCCAATCCTGGGGTAACTATATTTACTGAGAATACATGTAGTTATTTCCTCCTATGAATACGTCTTTTAAAATTTCCATCTTTAAGGTTTTTCAAACTATGTATATTGTGAAGTATGATGACTAAATATTAATTAAAAGCGGAATTTGTAATGATACGTGTATAATGATATAAAATATTTTAAGTCAGCTTTAATTTGATTAATTTTTCAAAATTTATATTGTATCATTTTAACTATATATTTTATTATAATTATGAATAACAAATCGTGTTTGATTCTGCTTCAACATAGCACTGATGACATTACTATATCAATACATCCCTAAATAAATTAAAACATTATTTATATACCTACTTTCAGAAGTAAATCAGTATAATTTTCTTAGTTAATCATTAAAAAGCTCTACAGCTTAGTAGAGCTGAAAATAACCTCTAGTAAAACTGTTTTGACACAATATTTTTTGGTAAACTAGTTTCCAAGTTTAAGCAAGTCTATCAGAATGTTGTCGAGAAGTAACGTAGAAAAGGTGTTGCCCTTATTTACAATGCTAGGAGATTATTTGGGAGCAAACCGGGTGAATAAGAGTTTTGGCTGACGAAGGACGTGCTGATATGGTGGAAACAGAAAGACGTATGGTGAGAGGGAAGATTACTTAAGGTCACGAGAGAATTTCGCTTATCTATATGGTTACTCGCAATGGGAGAGGGAGGCAAGTAAAAGCAGTTTCGAGGGATGTAAAGAGAAGAACATGAAGGGACTTTAGGTTTCTGAAGCAAAAGCAAGAATCTAGATTCGCTCCTCGGGCCATTTGATGAAGCTTATCGCTTTAAAGGATTTGCAAGAGTTTGATATCAGGGAAATGCAAGAGCACTTAATCTTGTCGCAAAGACCAGGGATCCTGAATCAAGCCCATATGCATTGTCTCTCTTACCTAGGGTATATATAGTATGAACATTAGAATTAACTTATATTATATCCTTATAATTAATAGCATAAAATTCTAGAAGCCTAAGAATGTCTCGGCAGGAGGAAGTTCTGTTTCGTAGCAAACATCAACACCACGGTAATATCTATTCTATTTAAACGTCTTGTATAAATTTTAGAATGATCTTTTCATTGCTTACATAGATATTATATTTAAAAGATGGCTAACCTCTTAAAGGCACTTATAAGTCTCAGTTACTTCTAGAGAGGACTTTGCATTCATATATCTATGCACGTAAAATATAATTACTGTTCAGATTGCTTACAGATGTGTCATACCACTCAAAGTAATGATATTTGTACATGATAGTACAAAAATACTCTTGGTAAAGCTGAAGTACCCGTTGATTCTCAACGGGTACTTCAGGAGAAATAGGAGTCGAATTAGATATGTAGATACGAGAAAATAACATCTCGCACCTTAGTTTACTCCAATGGGACGGTTAACGAAAATAGAAAAAATTCAAAAAAATCTAACCAAAGGTAAAAGTACTAAGTGAAATCTGGAGTAATTTCATTTTAAAGTCGAAGAAGAAATAAAAGGTTTACTTTCCACAGAATTTATTTATCCGACCACGGCCGCAGAAATAAATTCTGTGGAAAGTAAACCTTTTATTTCTTCTTCGACTAATCAAAGCTCTCATAGTTCCGAAATCCACAATCAACTATAAAAATGTAAATCTTTTTGGAATTTCCTTTAATGTAATCGTAAAATATATCACGAGTCTGAAATGATAGACAAAAAGTTGCCCAGCCATCTCCATTGATTCATTATGGAGCTACGTATATCTGTTTCCCCTGCGATTCATCACTACAAATTTCGTGGCTGTAGTAGTTCCCCAAAATTTCACAAAATATTCGTATATCTTAATTAAATTTTCGCAACTTCTAAGCGAAAGTGATATTCCATGACAATAAAGGAATCTGTATTTAATTTCCTTTCTTTAAGTACTTATCTTGATTTCATACAATTAGTCCTTCTAATTTACTTTTGCAAAATATATAAATTCTGTAACCAATAAAATTGAACTTAACGTGTATTTCTTATATAAATTTATCTGAACGATCTTGGTTCAAATCCAAGTTTCAAATAATCAAATGAAAAGGTGACAGTATTTCCTTTCGGTTCTCAGAGAAGATGTATGCAAATTTTGACGTTAATCGGACTAATGTCGTGGGCATAGAAACAAACAGAATTTCTGCTTTATATACGTGTCTATAGAATTATTTACTAATCTCGTAGATTGGTACTAGCTAAGCCTAATTTATTTATAGGGAGCTCAATACCTTCATGGAAGATAATTATAAAATAATCAGCCTATCTGATTTGGAAACACTTTGTGGAACGCTATGCTGTATATTTACAAAATATGAACAATTCCACGTCTCTAAAAAAGTGAAAAGCTAACGTTTAAGCGACTATATTTTTGTTCCTAAATTTGGAGAACTCTGTACTTCATCTATTTGAATGGTCAATTTAGCTATCAAAAAGTTGGGCAACAATTTAAAGACGTTCCATACAACGACGAGAAGCTAAAGCAGCTGAAGTAGGAAAAGTTTCACTTCAGTGAAAGCAGAAATGCGCAATGACTGTGCTTCATAACGGTGGTTTAATTGCGTTAGCGAAATAAACAGGTGAAAGCTTAGTGCGTGATGGCTATGCGAGCTGAGATGGGAAGATGAGAGAGTTTATTGGAAGGGCGACGTGAGACCAACGCGGAGAGAGAAATAGTAGGCGAAGGAATGCTGCAGTAGTTTTGGACAAGTGGTCAGAGCATTCGGTGGTAAACACAGAGTTGATAAGCGAACGGTTGATGGAAGTAGAATCAAGGCAGAAACGGATGATTAAGGGATCTCTCACATTTACATGCCAACTAGTGACTATAAAGTGGGTGAAATCGACTCTGTTTATGGTGAGAATATGATACAAGTAAAGCGAAAGGGAGTGATTTGGATGATATGAAAAATTGAGTGTAATATATTGGGCAAGACTATAAATTATGATGGAGTAAAAATTAGGTTAGGACTTTTAAGCTCTAAGGATCCGAAGGAGAACAAAATTTAATACCTGCGGATAACTATATTATAGGTGAGTAACTACTAAAAGGCTTGGAAAGCCGCTTCCTTCTCGTATGTCACTCGTAAAAAGATAATAATTATTTAAAACTAAAGGAAAACAACTCCATCAGATATCTAAAGGATGGTTAATATATTCTCAAATCATTTAGAATAAAGGGAAAAATTAGTAGTGATTGAGATTTGATGAAATAGAGGGGCTGAAGAAATCGAATGAAGAAAGTAAGAAGATACTGAGAAGATAGAAATCTCAATAAAGAAAGGTTTCCTAGGCGAATGGAAGTTTTAACGATTTTCAAAAGACTGAAAACAATCTCTCCCTGAAATGAATTAAAGAGATGCAACACAAATTCATTCAAAGTGAAATGAAAACATGAAAAGAATGAGGAATTAATGCGGTGAAGCATGCCTTGAATCTGAAGCGATAACATAAAGAAGCATACAGGTTTCCCGCAAATGATTGCTGGTATTTAGATACTAAAAGCGCGTAGATACTACGTTGAGCTTCCTGAAACATCTTGGACTAGAAAGTGCACGCCAAAACCTTCATGATGTTTTAATCCAAAGTATGGAAACGCAGATGACTTCTGAAATAAAACGATCAAAATCCTAACATACATAGGCAATTATTTTAGTTGAAATCTTGGAGCGAGAGCCAGCATCGAAGCCGAATTATTATATTAAACTAAATTATGTCAAATGTGGAGAAAACCCATCAAATGTTCCAAAAGCATGGGAACACGAGAGGGAAAGCGAATCTTTGTGGTATATTATAGAAGGTAAAGAAACATTTACGCGATTTTATACTAAAAATAATTGTGAATGTACAATACAAAAGTTAGAGACTTTGATTTGTGGTGTTCATTCTCATGTAACACCCTGCTCAATTGATGTCTTGTTTGTAAGTAATTCTGTTCAGATTTGCAGCCCACATTTTCTAGGTTACAGACCTCCTTAACTAAATATTCAAGGTCCCATAAAGTTCATAAATGCGATTTATATGTAAATTTTCCCGTATTTGCATTGACACACGAGGCACTTCGTATTTCAATCCAAACCCGACTGGGATTCCCATTCTTCATTAGTAATTTGCTGCTGAAGAGCTATTAACTGTACTCACTTTCGCATATTCATGCTCATTTTTGGACTTGCAAGCGCACTGGTATAAAAAATGAAGACCTGCTGAATATCAAAGCTGGAAATCGTATCTTGCCGGCGTGGCTTCCATCCACAATAGGGATTAACATCGTTCTGCGTATCACTTAATAAATATCTTCAATAACTTGTTTATTTCAAAAGAATTAAATTTTTGTGCTATCTCAAGGAGTTACCCCCAATGAACAGAAATCTTTCGGTGATCTTTGGTATCAGTGGTCGATTATAATCGACCTGATGGTCAAACCACAAATGTTATGGGCGAATTATTCTTATCCGTGCACCATTTTATCATTGAGATAATTCTTACTTTCATAAGTTAATTATCATTGCCTTTTTCATTTCTATTCAATATGGTTTCTTTGGAAAAGGACAAGGAAGTTATTGCCGAAAAGATCGCGCGGCTAAGAATATTTTCCTAGGAGAAACAGACATTAAAATGTCTGACAGGACTGGGACTCGAATTCGGGTCTTCAGCTTTCCGAAAGAACGCTATGACCATTGAGCTATGTTGCCAGAACATTTGTCAACTTGTTAACACAACCCGGCGTGGAGAAATGCTGTCAAGATAGCTCAATGGTCAGAGCATTCTCCCGGAAAGCGGAAGATCCGGGTTCCAGTCCTGGCTCCGTCAGATTTTTCTTATATCCATTTCTCCTCGAGATATATTTTCATTCACGGCATGCACGATTAGAAAATAATATTAGATTGAATTTTCCATATTAATTTAATTCCATATTTATTAATTTCCCACCCTCTGATACGGAATGGTATCGGTACATTACTTAATGATTTGCTGCAATTGGATAATAAAAGATGTGATCATTACAGACATGATGTCTCTCTTTCTCAATGTTTAATCGGAGCGATACTTCGCGAAGTAAAGAATTCGACGTGAGTAGTCGTACGTAGTAGCTAGGAAACCGATAGTGCAGAATCGGGAACTTATCATGTCGAGAAGTTATCACACAGGAATTCCGAGACGAAACAGGGACAAATATGCACCATTAACATCTGTAGTTATGGAGATTAATTACTTTACATGAGATATCTTTATTTATGATACATGGAATGAGTCTTAAATGCACTCGTATCAGGGTTCTCGTAAAATGCCGTTTATTGATATGAAAAGCCATAATTGATATAAAAAACACATTCATTCGCTCTAATAGAGTATTTGAGGCACCTTGTTAGTCTCAATCTCGCCCTGAATAAAGTTCTTTATTATTATTTTCACTCGGTAATTCCAATGACTAAATACAATAATCATAGTGAATATTCCATTGCATTTATCCAAATGGTGTAAATTATTTAGGCTTAAGAAAATCAAAGTATGCTTGTCGCACTACTGAAAACTCAGCTTTTTGCCCTATATGAATATTACAAGGTCAATACCACGATAATCCACTTTTAGAAAAAAGTATGCATTACATTCATGACTGGAGCGATAGATTTCCCTAAACATTTCACAGAGTCGGTGATTTTTTCTGCCAATTTATTCCGCTTCTTGGAGGCTTCAGCGGTCAGTTAATCATTAAAATAGCTGTTGAGAAATGTTTTGTTCTAATATTGGATCAAGCCAAATTCGCAACATTAATTAGGCTCGTGAAACAAACCAAATTCCGGCTCCTTTCCGGAGTATGTATCCAAGGAAGGTAGAGCGCAAATAAGCTTGAGGAGGTTATAGGTAAATTTTCATTAGAATTTCCTTTAATGAGAGATTGAGGAAGACCCTTTTCATCATTTTATGAACCTTCACCGTAAGGTAACCGCAAGCATTTTATGGCAAGGATACCAGTTTGCTTAGGACAGAGTAGTTTGTACGTGATAATATAACCTTTAAATCATACCAATTATTACATAATGTTAAACAAATCTGAAAGATTGGGCAACAAACATTGAATATCTCTCTATTTATAAATTTTAAATATGTGGAGGTGCAGAATAAGGAAAATACACGCAGAGCAGTCTGGAAATTATTAAGATATTCAGTGAGGTATAAAATAGAGGTTTGAGTAGAATTTCATTTAATAAACTTTTATAAGAAATGCTAAATAAAATTTATTACTCATATTAATCTCTACTCTTAGAATCTTTAACAATGGTTATGTACTAGATGGAAGAGGTAAACCCTTGCTTGCTATCTATCGGAAAAAGAAGTTTCATTAAATATTATAGAAAATCTGTATCTGTAAAATGTCAATGTTATTCAATGAATCAAAAAATCTAATCAAAATCAATTCAAACCCAAAAATTCATACTTCTACATCTAATATCACTGACGCCATCGAGTTAAAATACATTTCATCTTTTTGTTAACAACTCACATCGTAGCTATACCAACAATTTATAATTTCATACGATGCGCAGCTTCTATCTCCGTTACGAATCCATATGGCCCATTTTTACAACACATACTGAAAACCAAAACATTTCAGCAATAGCGGAGTAAACCAGTTTCAGAACTTTCTCATTCATATTTATTTTGACGTCATCGCTGGAACTGTTACAGACATCCATGTATATATGAACCCTCAAAGGTTGTTTGTACTTCTCGAAAGAAAGTTTCGCTCCCAGGCCGCCAGGGGCAGCATCTTGAGGAAACGGCACTCTAAAGGGAAAGGGATTCTTCGTCCTGCACTTTTTGAGAAATAACTCTCTAACGAGGGCGTACGAGGTTATTTGGTCTCATTCTGAAATCCGTCAACCAACTTGGTATCTGGCATCAGCGAATGAAGGGGAAGTGATGGCGGATAACCGAATCGCTGCTTCTTCAAAGCGCTCGTACATAGACTTGTTGTGGAGATTCTGGATGAAATTGAATTGGAACGTACTTAAGAAAAAATTTTCTGTCACTGATATTTTTATGTTTATAAATTACTGAAAACTTTAACAGAAGATAATTTTATGTTGTTTTTCAAAGACGACCTGAAGAAAATGTTTGTTTTCCCAAACCGATATTAACCTATTTGGTAATAATCCTTATCGCAATTAAGGCTCCTGGAATAATTACCAAAACAAAATTGGAAACAGAAAAAGGTCTGTAACATCTGTAATGTGCATTTATGTTTTTCGTTTAAACGAAATTTAAAAAATAATAATTTCATGCGCACAATTTTAAAAATTCTTTTACTAAGTGCGAGATTTATTGATTACTGAAGTATTTCAGTCCAAGTAATTGCTGCAATTAATATGATTTCATGTATTAAGTCTAAGTGAGAGTGTAACTTTGTATATCGTTTGGTAGAAAAATTAATTCTTTGGGTGCAATTTAATAAATTATTTTCTATATCTTTTATATAAGTGATAATCTTTGATTATCAAAGCAATTCAGCTCAAAAATGTTTTAATTTTGTGTATACAAGAATAATTCTATATAGATGGCAAAGGATATGTTCACCAGGCTGCCTACAGGGACATATTAGTCTCATATTAAATCTCTGGAAATACTTGATATATTTAAATAATAATCGAGTTAGTATCATGAGTAAACCTAAGAAACCGAATTCAGAACAAAAATACGGTTTTTCAATCTTGGTCATTTTACGACCCTTAGAGGGTTAAGTAACTGGATAAAGTGTTTGTCATCGCTCAAAACGTCCTTGGTACATGTTTCATCTAGCCATTATTATCCTTAGTAGAATATCAGTTTATGTATTAAAGATCGAAAATCTTTAATTGCTACTAAATTAAACGCATCACACTTGTCTTTCAGCTTAGTGCTCACGGCAAATCAACTCATTTACAAATAACCTTCGTATTACTTATCCGTGATTGATTCCAAACTGTGAATATTTTTTACGTTTTTGAAATTTAAAGGTTCATTCTGTGTATCTAAAACTAGTTAGGGAGAAGGACAAACAGCAACACAATCACGCCAGATACATAAACATATATACATTTTATAAAAACTACACAATTAGCTTGGTTTTATACCTAATAAATTTTGATTATAATAATACCTAACGAACTGTATGTCGTATATGCACTACCATATACGAGTTAGTATCATAAACGAAAGAATAAACCGCTGCTTTAAGTATGTTTTGTTGTAAGAATACTGTTTGATAGCGTCCTATCAATTCTCATGTAATAACATAGATCTCAATGGTGAAGAAAATTCAACTATACGTAATGCTTGCCAACTAATGATACTATCAAATAAATAACATCAACAATGGACAATAGACGTCCTAGAGTCATTGATTCCACGAGTGAAGTTAAACTGTAAGTATTACTGTATCGCGCAGAGCGTGAGTGGACATGAAGTGTTTTTCAAACCTTACGGACTATTCTATTTGATCGTTTGACAAAAAAAACAAGTGTCAGTTAAACCTTAGCTTTCTCATAGTGTTACAAATTGACGATATTTTATACCAATAATTATTAAATAAACCGTTTCCGTCATTACAAGTTTCCTTAATTCTATTTCTGAAATAAATCTTCTAATCCCTTTTTTATTGATACATTTGCGGATAACTGCTTTTAAAACTCTCCCACCTTCCCGACGTCACAGAAAAAACCCACCCCCTCATCGACCTCTTCAACGCCTGTAAATCCCCACCCTTCACCATTTCCCCTTGATCTTCTTCCCCCCCTGAAGACGATAGTTTGTCTACTAAACGTCGTCATTGTGTGATTCCGGAAACAACGGGACGTTCTGGATTTTCAGAACTGTCAATCCAGAACTTCTCGTTATTTCCGTAACTGGTCTCCTCGGGAAGGTACGGAAGAAGGGCAAATTTCGCTCTGTGACTAAGGATGAACAGATGTGAACTATTGCGACATGACTGGGACTTGAACCCAGGTCTCCCACTTTCTAAAAAGGTTTTCTAACCACTGAGCTACTATGTCCCGTCGGTTCCATACTGTTAAGGGAATGCATTGTGAGCAATCTTGTCAAGATCTTTATAAGTGGGAGACCAAGATTCGAGTCCCAGTTATGTCCTTATTTTCACATCCTTGAATTTTAAGGCGCTCATCTCAGTGTGCAAAGAACGTAACAGTTTTTAAATGTGGTGAAAATTCATCCAGGTTGTCAGCCGGGAAGCCGACGTTTCTTGAGGCCATCATGAGGGTTTTGCATACTGAACTAACCGTACTCTGCATGGAGATAAACCTGACTTGGAACCTTTTTAGAACTCTCTATGCTCACAGCACGAGATGATTTTCTACAAATTATTTGCTAGGAAAGAGTTAATTCTTTCCAGTTTTGATATATATACGCAATGGCCAATGGTTTTAAAGAATTTTACAACCCCTAAATATAATTTAAGCTTAAACTAAAATTAAAATAAGCCTTTAAAGCTGTGCATTAATCCCTAAGATAAAATAATCTAATTATTTAGGTTCGTAGAATTAGTTAAAATAGGGAGCTTATCCACACAATTAATAACATCAGAAGGCCTCTAGATAGCATTGTGGGTACGCTTTCAACTTCGATGGAAGCATTTCCGGGTCCAATTCCCAACATACTACTTCTAATTATAATACCAAGTAATTTCGAAAAGTACTCGATAAATAGTCTATTAGCTAAGTCTAGATATAGAGAATTGAGTAATTTACTAATTAATCATGATCGTACGCCTTTATAACCAACTTACACATTTTACAGAGCTGCTTACATTGTAAAAATCGTACGTTTCACATAATTTACGATCATATAATCGCTATACTGAATATGACCTCTTTCTCTCGTTACGCATTCCATTAACCGTAAAGCAGCGAGACTCGGCGACAATAAAAGACGTGAGACACTTTCCTCAGCAGTATGATATTGACGAAGTTGCCTTCATGTCATGAGGTAGTAAATATTCATTAAGGTTAAACTTCCCTGAAACTAGCTTTCGCAGTGTCGCCATGATTTTATGCAAGGAATCTTTCCGCCAGATATGTTCATATCCGATTCTACGCGCAGAAATGATGAAAGGCAATTCAACGAGAATTCACAAAACAGCACCTCGAAGAACATAATTGTAAATTGTATTCTTTAACATGATATCCTAGTTTAGGTCTCGATTTCATATTCTATTAGTCATTTAATTCTTCCAAATTAGTTGTACTTTTCCTGGCGCTTATTCAAGAAACATATCGTCTAGGTTACCCGGTTACTTCGAAACAGAATTTTATCGAAACCGGAAACATTAATTCAGCAAATTGTTAGAAATTTGTTTACACCAGATTCTAATTTTTAATGCCACGAAAGGATGATTTCGAAACAAGAGAGAATCTAATGAACAGTCACTCACACAGTCTAGAAATATCGGTGTGGGAGTAGCAGCTCCGAAAAAATCAACGAAGAGAAGGATAGCAACCTGAAACATGTATCAGTGGTAAGATTATAAGCCTCCATGCTTAATTTACTGCACACAATATAGATTAATGTAAGAATGAATTAATTGGTAAACAGTTTTGGGAAGTTAGCGGTTGGGGCTCCCGGAGAGCCAAGTGGGCAACGCGTTCGTCATCTGTGAATACGGTCCCGGGTTTGATTCCCAATGGAGGCCTACGTGCGAAATTACCTTAGCTGTCGAAACACTTTTAACAATACTTCTTACTATAGCTAGCGATTATTTCGTGTGTGTGAGTCTATATGATCAACATTTCACATCGTTTTTCCTCCGCGTATGTCGTGATTGAATCAGCACTAGTTTTCATCACTTATTGATAAGTTTTCTTGTTTCGAATTTTTATAACTTCCTTCGAAATAATAATATCAGAGTTAACAATGTTCCAGTTTAGACTCATACCCGTATTCGATAATGTTCTTCGAAATTAAAAGGACACAACTAAGGTTAATCTAAGGACACAGGTACCTGTTAAAGGAGATGAAACGACTGCAAATAGTAGTTTAGGATTAAATTATGTCTCTTCTCTTAATTTGGATCAAACTTATGAATCGAAGGTGTACCATAAAAATATGTTAGATTAAAATTTGTACATGCAGTTTTGACGAACAAAAACATTGGAAGAAAGCAGTCATCATATTACTAAAATCAAGAGTAAAAAAACACTAATAGTGTACCATTGTAAATACGCGTGGGTTAGAATACCGAAGTACCTCTTCAAAGTAAAACGCCGAAAAGATAAACTCTTACCGAAGGGAATAACAGCTGAAAAAATGTTCATGTATAAAAAAATATTGATAAAAATATACTGTTATAAAATCAATAATGATTAAATTGCATTTATATGTATATACTTAATGACTTAAAGAAAC
>KZ308631.1:713709-741292 GCA_000376725.2 Ladona fulva | reverse complement strand
CATTTTAAGTATATATTATGATACCGGGCCTAAATTCTTATAATATAAAATGGTTCAGTAGATTGCAGAATTAAAAGAAACGTTTTTGGTGGAGCCAACTGTCAAATCATTATGCCTTATTTATAACTCCTGTATATACTTTTTCCAATACTTTATGATAAATAAGCAACTACAGAGCTTGATATTCAGCACAGAGAGACCAGGATCATTTTAAAAATCATATTAAATGTACAGATCCTTATCTTTCAAATCGGCATTAAAATCTTTTAGAATAAACTAAAAACATTATGTATTCATTATTATTCGGGATATAGTTTATTCAACTGAAAACTGGTGAATCTCTGCATGGTAGGGTGTGATTTAATGTAAAGCTTTGCTGAAGGAACTACAATAGTAATACACTTGAGAATAAAAAAATCAATCTAAATTGAAAATAACAGATGAGTTAGGAATAAAAATTGAAAGACGCAACTTTTCGATTCTTGGATTTTTTCCTTCAATATTTTGAATAATTTAAATTACTCCAGACGTTAAATGGGTAGAAAACATGTTTTCGCCTGATTATCGAACCACAAACAAAGATACTGTTGTAACAAAAATCCAAATTGAAACCATATTTATCTTTATAGACTCCATAACTGAAGATTTTCGCTCTAATTTATCAGCGATCAATTATAAAGTACGACATACACTACTAAAAACAAATCCCGTTATTTAATCAACAGTGCTTATCGCATCATTAAGAAATTTAATCACTACCCTATTTTCCGGCAGTTAAATATTCAGACGGGCTTTCTTGTGCATACAAGAAGTACTCCCCTAGGTCACTGAACAGCTGCTATCCAAAATTTGAGCACATGGCGATTAATTCAGGAGAGCAAATCTTTCCCTGTTAAAGCGGCCATTTGCTTAAAGTGATTAACAACTGCAGTATGATCCGGGCCATCAACATACGCGGTGATTATTTGAATTCCTTTGAGCCAAAAGCTGGCCGTAGAGCGAGAAATTATCCTAATCTGATAATCTATTTTCTAGTTGTCCGCGCTTGTATTGCGATTCCTAGAAACCAGATAAATCCTACTCACTAAGCGATATACACACCAAAATTAATGAATAGGTCAGGCTTTCTGCTGCATCCAGGGAATGAATGCTTACTCCACGGCATGTATTGCCTGTTAAACTACATCAGCGGCTTAATTATGATTAATAATTACCTACGTTTGAATTTCACCCTCCATTACGTACCAAAACCTGGATTTCAGAGTGGGGTAACTTGGATTTTCATTTTCACGGGTTTTACTCAGTCGATTAGATTACAATGAAGAATTTTCTTTCTCAATAAAACGGAGAAATTCCGATTGTATGGAGTGAATGATATCATGGGTCATATTACACCTTAAAAGAATCGTTCAAGAGCATGATTGCCAAAAAGTGACGTAATGGTGATGACGTAGTGACACTCCGATCTGCTTTGAAATCATCTTCAAAACATGATTTCGATTGGTTCTTCTTCTATGTTCATACCTCGCGATCTTAAATAAGACTTCCATCCATGAGCTTCCTAACTCTTTGTTAATTGATATTGTATTGTTCGGAAGAAAATGAAACTTTAAAGCAAATCATCCTTAAGTGTGTTTTTTATTCAACGCATACTTCCGGCAAAGAAGTAAATACATTCCCTTGTAAATTTTATTCCTTGAAATTCTTAACCATACAGGCTTTTCTTTGATTTCCCTGCACTTTTATCATATCCGATTTTCTTTTTATTTCCTTCAGAGTCACCCGACCGATTTCTCCATTCATCTGAATATCTTATGTAATTCATTCCGCATTTCTTTCAACATCAGTGGTGGGATTCAAAAATTTTAGGAACAGGCTCTTTATTTACTTATTCCTACGTAGTACACAACCACCTTATCATTCTAATTTAAGAGTTTGTTCCTAAGAATTAACTAAGAAATGAAAATGAAGTAATTCATGATCCGACATTGAAATTATATTCTCGATATAAGGGGCGGATTAAAGTCAATTGTTAGTGAAAAGTTAGTCAGTTGAATCTGACTTATCTGACTTCTCATGCCATTAATTTAGAGGTCAGGTGGAAGAGATGCCATTCTGGTCTGACCTCGACGTAACAGTATAATAATAACAATAATTTATGCAGGACCGTGCCGATGGGAGTTAGGCAGTTGGACCAGTCTCTTCTTGTACGGGCCTTCCCTTTCACATTTTGCATTTTATATGTTTCATTTCGAAAATGTGGTTTAAAGTCAATATAAAAACTGCTTCTCGATCATTATTTTGTAAGAATACTGCTAAAAAACAATGAAAATTACCTGAAAATAAAATGAGTGGCACCGTAGTACATCTCGTCCGCGGCAGCGAAACTTCTCTGCACTTATATATTCATTTTCCTACCAACTTGTTTGTTCTAAATACGTATTAGTCATGTAATATACGATAAACGTATTATAACGTGAAAACGACTCAGATGAGTCGAAACCTGCCGAAAGTAAACTCTGTATGGAAACTACAAAGTATTTTATTTATTATGCATCTCTTTTGTCAGTCCCTTCCAAATCCAAAGTTCTATTAGTGTTCCTCAGATATTTGGAGGATTCTCGAAGGTTTCTTCTTACCGAATCCTTTCCCTACGTCGAAGCCACTAAATCCTATTTTATTACCACTCTCATTACTGTTCTATTTGTTTAAGTTTCATTGTTACATCAGATTTAAGTATGTTATGGTCGGAATTTGTCTGTTCCTGTTATTTTCATTGGATTTCTCTCTCGATTCCTTAACCTCTGGGCTGTGCAGGCGCAGGTTTAGTGGTTTTTCAAGGTCAGTGGGCTTAGTGGTAAAGATTTAATGATAGATTTCCGTTCTCAGTCCTTTGATGTAATTAAGATACTCGCACTCTGATATATTCTCCTAAATAAGATGTACATAAATCACTCCTTAGGATAACGTAAATCTGACGATATATCACTCTAAATACTGAGGACTGGCATTATACTATGTACTGAAAAGGGAATTTAACTAATTTTTACTTTAGGACCAAACATAAAGTTAAGTGAGAGTTAAAGTGAAGATTCTAGTTAATCTCCTATATATATAATATAATTTCCTGGGTCCTCCTTTGGTCCGCTTTTANGGTTCGGTGTACCTAAGACCTCATAGAGGAGAATATTGTCAAAATATTGTGTAAGAGATGTCAAAAAATATTTATATTAACAGTAAAAATAAAACATATTTCCTGATACTTCTAAAATATCTCATAAAATCGCTATATCCATTGATTCTTGTCATAAAATTTCCTTGGTACAGGATTGACGAAGGATTGAGATAAAATTAGTAAAAACATAAAAATTTGAAAAAAAAATATAATGTTAAGTTGCAAATATAAGTATATGAGCCAAGAATATTATATCCAATATATTGGACTGTTATCCTGAAAGGGTGGTAGTACTTGCTGGTTTTTTAATTGCATTCACTCCTATAAAGCGTTTATACTTAGACAAACTCACGCGTTTGAAATGAATCTGAGCGAGGTTCGTTTAAACATTCAAAGATGTATGAGTCAGAAGTAAGGAAATGAGCAGGAGACAAACGGCGCACCCGCTGTTAGTTTTTGCGACAAAGTAATCCGTTAAAGTGGATAAGGAACACACCATTCCTTTGATTCATCTGGAAATAAAGACTACCTTGAATTTATTGCCGTAATTTCACGTCTCGCAAATGATCATTGGCAATGTGATCGTGAAATTGCCGCGGAAATAGAATATTTGGAGAAAAAGATAAGTTTAGGTGAAAGGAAAGAAGGCTATAAGACGTTGGAAAAGGGAATGACGGAGGGGGGGACAAAAAAGTGTGTGTAAAAAATGGTAGTCGGATGGGCGACAGAGCATTTTGAGGCGAGAGGAGAATCGGCGAATACGAAGATGTACAGCATTCGTTTCAAGAACGACGAGAATCTGCCGGCAGAGTGTGATTCTGAGTGGTTTTTTACCACGATTTCGGAGACGGTGATATATTTCCAGGATGTTCCATTTGAGGGAGGAAAATCACGCGAGGAGAATGCATGAAATGGCATCAGAAGAGCATACATATTTATGGCCGAGTATAAACATTACACGTACGGCGAAATTAAATTTCGTTGACAGGAAACGGGGATGCTTGGCAAAATGGTAGCGTGAATACATCAAAGTTAGGAAAAAATATTTGTTCGAGGAAGTTAGGGAGAAATACTTCCTAAAGGAATGTTCTGCGTTGAGAATCTTGTTTCCTGGAATGGTAATCACTGATGAGTGTACAGAAATTTTTCTCTCATTAAAGAATGAGGAAAATTTAACCAACCGAAATCATCGATAGTAAATGAAGTTCTTACGTGCAAGTGAATATTTCGTTTCTCAGGGTCGGAAATGATTGCCTATGAATGCAACATTACGTACACAAATTACACGTCTTTATGTAAGCAAAATTAAGACAACATATCCCCGTATTCTATTCCACCCGCAGTATATATTTGATATTAGTGTTTAATATCGTGATTATAACACATCGATTTCCATATTTTTATGCACGAAATCGTAATTTGAAATTCCTAAAATCCTGAGAATCAACTCCTAAAATCAATAAAATTGAAAAGTTCGTCATAAAGTATTTTAAAACAGATTGCTGTTTTTTTTAACAGTGTAGTTACCGCAGAATAATTAACCATTTTTCACAGTGAAAGGAATTTAAAGTTCATCATTTATGGCTGTTTAAATCAGCATCTTTGCATTAGAATCGATTTAGAGTATTTCTAAATTATTGGAATAATATGCATGAGCTAACTTCTTAACTTACTTTCTCCTTAGGAGAATTTAGGAATTGTAGCTACTAGTTAAATTAATACATTCAATTGGGCTGTTTGGCCCAATTTTTTATTTCAAATATTATTCAAGCAATACATGATGCCCTACCACCCTACAAGACAAACTAATATTCGTCATTGGACAAAATGATACAATCGTCATATATAACAAAAGATACTATGTACGTCTAACTACTACTACTAATCAGAAAACAGAGCAAAGGAAAAATGTATAGGAATTTTTTTCTCGCAAAGTCAACGAAAGCGCGGAAGATTTTTCTCGCAACCCAGAGGACTATAACACTCTGAATTCCACTCCTTACCTACTAATTGTTTCTTCATTGAGACTCACCAAACTCGAACGGATTTTACGTTTTCCAATGGTTACATTCCTTACTTTTAACTTTCGATGCCTCTCGATCATATTTAGATTTAATCCGCATAGAAAAGGAAAAATATAACCCACAGTTGAAGAGAAGTAGGTGATAGAAAGTAAATTAGGGTCATTTAAGATGGTTTACACTGATTTATCCATATCATTATCTACCGTTAACAGTAATAATTTCTTTACTGGAAACAGGAAGATAATTCTAATTAAAACCATTTCAATAATTGTTATTATTTAAAAATACAAAAAAACATACCCAAACTGGAAAAAACCGACTGGTCACGACTATCATAACATTCTTAATTAACATTTTACAATAACTCTTTCTGAACCATACATTTAAGATAGAATATGGCCAATACCTCTCAGCAAGAGCATTATATTTACATAATCAGTACTTTAGTAAAAGCAAAACTGTTTATTATGAAAAAATACCATCTCCGAGAAAGTTGTTCCTCTAAAAGCCAATTGCAATGATCACTCCTTCCATTTGGCGGCCTTCACATATTGTGGCTATCATTAAAGTAATTATTAAGTATATAACCAATGATACCGATCCAAGAAGATGTAGACGAACTGACATACTGGAAGACATTTTTCATTAAGGTCTGTAAAACGCTCGTAATTGCCTTCCTTCGCAGTTTCTTCCTTTCCTACGCGGATTCAGACAGCGTAGAAAAAAATTCAGAATTTCGCTTGAATCTACCAATCTATCTCACGTCAAGAACATAGCGTCTCCCTAGTAGGAAGGGGAATGGATTCGCGGAATTGTTGATAGGATTTCCGAAAGGTGGTTACGGTTAACAGATCCTCCATCTGCTATAATCGTCGGCAACTTTTGTTTCGGCAGCGCTTTAGACTTAGCTTACTTCCTGAGCTGGCGGGAATCTCACCTCTTTCTTCTTCGTCTCGCGTAATGGCACAGGAAGGAGGGAGCGGGAGGAAAATAGATTCATTCAGATAACGGATGACACTTCTGTGACTGCTCCCGTCCTCTTCAACGACGTGGGACGCTATTACGGGTGATAAATCTCGTTGCTTTCCAAACTTGCTTACATACATACGAGCTACGAAACTGATTTTATTTAGAGGAGTTACAAAAGTTCTACTGCCATATAATACACACACTAACGCTCAATATGGGATAATGTGCAAGGTCGCCTATGACAGCTCAACCCCCTGACTGGCCTTACTCCGCCAAAACTCAAACCACAGGGGAAATAAAAATACTGTTATAATATAGAAAATACNCATAGTCGAAATAGCAAGAAATCACCAATGTTATTACTGTGAAAAGTGAAGGTCTCACACACAATCAGCTGTGATGACAAGGTCCAACAAAACACTTCAGAATAAGCTTAACACAAAAGCACTAGCAGATTATTAACCCAAGGCAAGTTGAGTGGGATCCTTGGAGATTACAATAAATGTCAAATAGTCAGTCCAGGAACTAATGGCAAGAACACAGTAAAGTTGAGCTGGTTATGATGAGGAAAAGACATGAGTCTACCCCAGGCACTGTCTCTCTCCCAAAAAAACTAGCTTGAGTCATTGACTGACTCCGAAAGCAGGAGGGAGAAATAGTTGGAGGGGGAACAGGGGAAATCACCAGATGTGGTAGCAGAAAGGAAAGTCCAGCATGGTCCCAAGGAAGAATGGACTTGAAAAAAGTCTGACGGGACCGGGAAACCGGACTATCTCGTCAGACTTCAAGTCCATTCTTCCTTGGGATTTTTCCTGGGTGCTCACCATCTTGCGCAAAATCACCCTTACCCGTTTTCCTTCATTTATTTCTTATGAATCTTCGAACGAATCCACAAGATTGTTCGACAAATGCATACATTATATTTTTGCAAAAGGATTAAAGCTTATTAGGGATAAAAATTGAATGTTATATGCATTTGCTTTGGAGGATGATGTGAATCAAACCTAAGACCTAAAGTGTATAAAAAACAGTATTTTCTATGCGGATTAACGACTTTTAATGACATGCAAAATTTGGAAGACGTGGAGTTTTTTTGCTACTCAAAACAACAACAATGCATGCGAAAGTTACACGACAATTTTACTCTTCTGCGCTAATCCTTCTATATATAACGGCATATGAGTCAAACAGTTAATTTCATTGAATAAATGTTATGTTGAGTCCGTCTAGAAAAATTGTCATACCTACTCCTTGAACCTTCAAAAACGATGCGATAAAATCTGAAAGAAAGATCAAACGCGTGAGGGTGCCTACCGTAAAATTTATCGCTAAATAACTGTAATTCCATGCGTCGAAATTGGGGGGGATTAAATTACGGAATATAAAATGACTGCCCTCGGAACAGAGAGCCGTAAAAATGGAAAATTACGGAAGCAGGGATAAAAATGAAGCGAGGTGACTCGATGCTGTTTGAAAAGAAACCGAGTGCGGATCATGAGCAAATAAATGCAGATTAACGTGGATGCGTTATAAAATGAGGAAATAGAGAGCAGGGCATTTCGTAAGGGGAAATAGATAGCCACGGTAGATACTGTATTCATTCTGACCCTGCGATGCCTCCAACTACATTAATACCTTTTGAGAGACATGTATCAGCATTTCTATAGCGCGGGGAACGTTAACTGTCAGTTATGTAGCTCTATAAATTCTCAGTCTGTAAAGCCACCTTACGGTGCACCGAAATGTCGTCGTCGTAAAAGCATGAAAATTGGGGTATGAATAAAGGAAGAGAGAAGCAAGAGAAAGAGAATACAGATATAAAGACATAATAACTCGTCACTTTTACTCGTTCCAAATCAAGATAGCACGCACTTCAACTTAACAAGGTTGCCCAAATTTTTCCGGCGAAATTTTCTCTTCGGGTATCCATGACTAAAGTCTCAGTTTATTCTATGATAAATGATGGCTTCTTTATTGATACTTTTAATAGTATTATATAAATATGGTATATCTGCAACATTTACAACAATAATAAAAAAATATGCATTGAAATTGACCCTAAGATGCTCATCAAATTAGATGCAAGACTTGAAAATCTTTTCGAAGGAATTAAAGAATTTTCAGGCAGGTCTACGTAATGATAATAAGTGGCACAAACAAACTTACATCAAAATTCATTTTCTGAAAACTATACTCCTTAGCCGACGTTAACAGAAGTAAAACAATCGTGATAAATATGCACATAAATAGATGATTTACATTACATAAATTAGGTAATTTACAAATTAATATGAAGCAATTATAGTTAGAAACACTGTACATTTTTGGGTCTACCATAATGATATTTGAAAAGAGCACTGGCATACTGTATAGATATGTTCTGACTCTAAAGCCAGTGCTTTATATATGTTTGTAATTGAATTAATATTCGTGAAATTATTGAGAAATTCAGTTCTTAAGCAATCCATCAAACACATTTCAACACTACTGAAAGCCGCTCCTTCAATCTCGAACTCTTGGATAGCCAAATGGGAAGCGCAATCGAATTTGGTGAAAACAATCCTGGGTTCGATTGCCGGTAGGAGCCCATATGAGCGAAATGACCTCAGCTGTCCAGGCAATTTAACGATACTACTACTACTTTCATCCCTATCCCTTAGAAACTAACGACGGATGAACAGTGAACGAGGGATATGACTGTGCTATTGGGATATGACTGTGTTTCCTCCACCAGTCCACTTTATTTGTGTCATTTTCTTTGTTTCCTCTCTGTTCAATTTTTCAGGATAAAAAGATACGATAGTAACATTTAAAGGTAATGACTTAGTGAAAATAATTATATGAGGTCTATAGGTGTAAGGCTGCCGGTTTACCTGGGGAGAAATTATTATAAATATTAATTCTCCACGCTTCATTAGATAACGGACGTTTGCAATTATTTCTTTCTGAATTGAGAGGCAATGGAGTGTAAAATTTTAACCAAAGGAGTTTTCTAATCATTTTAAGTAAGGCCATAAATTAATGAAAAGCAAAACTTGAAATTAAAATTTCCATTACAACTGAATAATTCTCGTAAATATTTGTTTACGATGGAATCTTCATGCTATGTAATATTTTGTTCGTAATATTTTTCGTTATTATGTATTGTTGAATACAATTGTATGACGTCTACCTAAGGGAGATTTTAGAGGTGATTCACCTCTTAATAGTGTGAGCACCAGGCGGCATACTGTCACTTAGGACTTCAACGTAACCTAGATCTCGAAAAGAAGACCAGCACTTAAAAATAAGAGCGTGAGTGACAATAATGAATCCTTGGTTAATTTTTCTGTTATCTGTCAGGGATATCTATCAGTTAATCGACGCTAAGAAATTGATCTAACTAGTAAAGAAAATGAAAAAATTTTATAAAAAAAGCAAATCCAGTATTTAAGACGCTTTGCTTCAAAAATTCTGGGATTTAAAACAGTTATATACAGAGACTTATAAAATGGTAGTAGATTCAAGAACTGCAACGAATGCTTGCGAAGATAACCTGGTTATGGAGGTAATTGCCATTAGTTATTGCGTTTGTTTTTCTCGCGATTTTTGTCTTCGCTCATTGTTTCGCACTTTTTAAATTAAGTTTAAATAGGTATTACACCAGGCAATTTTTCCCAAATATCGGATCCCAATACCAAGGCGAGTCTTGCACATATGAGTGTCTTATAGATGGAAAGAAATACCGGTTTCTACGTAGGTTAACCTTTTTTTACTTAAAGGAGGTTCACGTACGGCTTCAACGCATTCACCAGCACCTTTGTTATTTATTGTTGTTTCTTTATCCTTGTTTTTGCCCTTCCTACACCTGACTTTCCGTTTTCTGCCAGTTTAATCTTGAGGCTTTTGTATCCCTCTGCTACATTTCGCCAACATTATCACCTTCCTCAATCAGATTGCACCTCTTGGAGATATGTTTGCTGTATCCCGTTGGCTTCTTCAACCTGTTTACCATTCTTTAGCGTCACGTTTTCATCTTTACTCTGACCGAGACCATACTCTACTGGAAATCCCACGGATAGAAGTTCTTGATTCCTCACTCTTGATCGATCCTTAGGTCGAAAACGTTCGCCTTCATAAAGCTGTAACCATGCAGGAGCTGAGGAAGGAACTTAACATTCAAGGAAGTGGCACACGAGTCCCTTCCGATCTCAAATTATGCGTCAAGCCATCCTGAAACACTGATAACGCCCGACCTCTCTGATGGTGGAGGGCTCATCGTTATCTTTAAATGCCGTTAAAGAGTTTAAATGAGAACCGGAGAATTTTTCGAAATAAATCCTTTCTCCCAGTAACCCTGTCCGGAAAAATTATCCTAACTTACTTATGACGATGAAGATAGAATTTAATGAAGCCAATTTTCAAAAGTGTAACGATACTTTTTGCAAAAGGATTTTAATTAAGGAAGTACATCTATAGTAAGGCAGGCTGCAGGGAGGATTTTTGCATGAAAGGCAACAGGGATATCGAATCTCACGAGTGAATTCATAGACGCGAGACGGCGACTTCAAGACAACTGGATGCAACGCTGTTGTCCCTATAAGAATAATTAAGTAAAATCTTGTGCAACAGAGTTACGCACGGAAAGCGTGATTTACGAAAATTAGATATTTGAAATGAGAAACGCTGGAAAATAATCGAATAAAAGATTAATTTCTAAGCGTTTGCCGTAGTCATTGGTGCAGACAACGAATGTAATCAGAGTCGAGCCCAGGTTGCCTGCTGATGTGAAAAAGATAAAATAAAAATGTTTCCGCGCCAATGAATGTTTTATTTACAAATATAAACAGATGTGATGATCCTCACAGTCTATCCACTCCACTTCCGAGCGTTCAGCTGAGTTGATCCGCGTATGAATAATACTGAGAAAATTATCTTGGAAGTGCTCATTACATTGCAAGTGAGTTTCTTCGCCACCTAGCTACGTGAGTTAAAATCTCTCGATTTGAAAACTAGAAAGCTAATCTAATCTTCACGTACGTGGAGAAGCACTGTCAAATATTTGCGCAAATATCATCAAATCATTTTGCTTCGATAACTAGTATCTTCATCACCCTAGCAATTCCTTAATCAGATTGATGCAGTACCGATGCTCGACTGATGTCATTCCTCAAGCAGCCAAGGTTAATCCAACCATGCGAGAGTGATTTAACAATCGTAATTCCATCTCCGTCATAATTAAGATTCCATAAATAGAGACTTTAATTAACTCTAATTATGGTATTACGGCTCACGGATAGCACATTTAAGCAAATTCAGATTATTTATACTACTATTAGACGTAGGTACTTTTTAAAAACAAAACTTGGGCCTCCGCCTACAGAAAAATTTAGGAGTGTAGCAATTAATCATCCAAAGAGTAGAAATCATATGTTAGAAAAAGGCTGGTTACTCACCCTCTTAATAATGTGGCTGTTTTATTCGAAACAAAATAATTGTAAATGCGGTGATAACTGTCTTTGGTGCAATCGCATCGTGCCGCTAAAAATTTCCGTAATGGACAAATTTTTGCTGTAAACACGTTCCATTACACATAGATTCATCTCCTTATTTGATAATCATTTTCTACCTTTAAAATACTTTCCGTCGGGAGATATCTACAAAACTAGTAATTTCTAATATGTGTTAATGGAAATAATTTTCCTATTGAAAATGAAGAGTTCTTTCGAATGAAACAATTAGAGGCAATGAAAATTATTTCCTCTCAGCCTGAGAAAACGCCATCCTTAAAAATAAATTCCGCGAGGAATATCTCTCCATATCTGCATAAAATTCTTTTGCTTGTTTCCGATGTTGAACATTATATTAAATGCCCTTCTCTCGTAACTGAATTCTGGATCTCCATAATTTGCATAGAAAAACAATTTGGAGTTGATAGATTCGGAGATTAAGCGATGAATCATCAATTCGAGTCGCCAATATCCGACCAAAGAAAAAGACCACCCTCTCACCCCTCGGTTTCGAACAATTGATCGAATCATTCTAGCCATTCATATCCGTTCCCACCAATTCCCCCAATTATCACCAGGAACGTTAGGCATATTGATTTTCCCAAATGTCAAAAAGGAAGATGTGGCTTTAGTAGCGGGGCAAAATTAATTGACATCACCCCTTTTACAATTAAATTCGCGGAGGAGTGGCCTAAAACGCTAAAGCTACACACATTCGCCTCTTTTTGCAACAACACCCCGAGGCTTTAAGGTGTTTCGCGACGGTGTCACGCGCGTGGTGGCCGAGTTTAACGAAATATCTAATGAAAGGATGGCCACTGTACACTTTTTCTACGATGGATTAAATTGTTGAGATAATTTCCCGCTGCCCTTTGCTCGTTGCAAATAATTTATCGGCAAACGCTCTCTGTAGCAGATACTAGGTATGGCTAACTTTTGGTACAATTTACAATAAGAACTCATTCCTTAAGTTGGTTTAGCTACTACTGGATCTGGTAACAACATTAAGGGTTATCATATTTTCAATTATTTTTATTAGCTTGATTATTTCCTTCAAGCTTTTAAATATTTGCTGGATATTCTATTACATAATTAATATCGTATATATACTTAAGAGACATGCCATTTCTACCTGCCAAACAACCACTCTGACGCAGTAGATAACTTACTGCAAATAATTTTCCAAAAACTCAAGAAGAATTTTGTTTCAAAACTTGTTACGAAACGTAAAGGAACTAGTTCCGTAGTTCTGAATGGTGATTTTTGTGAATGCTTGGCGAAATAATGAAAGGAGAATAGGATATGAATGATGATTGTCACCACAGACCGTTGAACGGAAATTTACCAAATAGAGGCGTTCGACTTTTGTATTACCTCAATAAATGAGATAAAGATGAAATATGATAAGAGTCTGTCCTCGATGGGAAGAATGCGAGGAAGTACAACTTCAATGAATTAAAAATGAAAACAAAGTGATAGCTTGACTCCGAAAGGGAGAAGTTTTCAGGGTAAAGATATGAATAGTCATATTTGGATGAATGGAAAATTTTCTGATTCGGGAACAAGATCAATAGCAACGGAGGACCAAGAATTTAAAAGGTAGAAAATTACCACAATCAAATGCAGCTATAACCGTATAGTATACCACAAGCTTAATAGACATGTTAGATGATAAAGTTGTACATTAAAATTAGTAGATAATGGAAGATTAGAAGGGATAGAGAAGCGATATTATAGAAGAGTGATGAAAACAAAATAGACGGACCTTGTAGTTAATGAGGTCCGTCGAAGGGTGATTGGAGAGGGAAGTCAAAGAAAAACATCGATCAAAAGATGCGGGAAAAGCAGTAGGGCACAGACATTCTCCTACGGATAGTGTTTGGAATGAAAGTGGAATAATTCCATTACAGTGGTCATAATAATCATGTTTTGGACGAATTTTACTCCTGCTACATTTTACTCTACTCCGTTCCGTGACAGATCACATAATTTTCATCGTTTATAGATAAAAGAGAGAGAAAAATACACATTTATTTCACTTTTGACAGTCTTCCTCATTGATTCAATAATAAGAATGACGGAGGTATAACTGATGTTGAGGAATGGCATTTCCTTTGGTCTCTACTTATTGAATTCTATGATAATCGTTATTCTCAGGATCATTGTGCTGCACTGAACATTTCTATTTAATAAAAATTCTACGGAGGAAGACGTAGTTTCGTGGAACTCCATCACATTAAAATAAAAGGAAGACGAGTGTACTTTTTCCACAATTTGATTTGCATACGACCGGTTTAAACGAATAATCGCCATCGAAACCTGAGGATGGCGATTAGTCCTTGAAACCGGTCGTGTGAAAATAACTTTGTGGAAAAAGTACACTTCTGTCTCCCTTTTATTTTAATTTCCATTTGTCATAAGCAGTATGGCTTCGTAAAGAAAGAAAGTAGACCTCTGTCTCCCTTTTATTTTAATTTCCATTTATCGTAAGCAGTATGGCTTCGTAAAGAAAGAAAGGGAAAACCACCTTACCTCCCACCATTCCTAGTAGTCATCATTCCAACTTATAGCTTTTAGTAGTTAATAGTGTAAGGGATGAGGATCCCACTAGCCTTCGGCGTGATTACTCTACGGACAGACAATTAACTCTCGAATAACAAGCATAAGCCACCATGCCCTAATCATGATTTGAGATCCAGACAGGGGTGTCGCTAGGCTAGCAAGCTATTTACATTTACATACGAGTATTGACCGTGCTAGCTGCTAGTGGAGCGTGGCAGGGGGTGTATAAACACCGATATCCCCATCTAACTCTAATTGCTTTTGCTTCTCCAATGCTCCGTGGAAAAACGACTAGAAGTTGTTATCCGTTCCGGCTACTGATTTCTTGTAACACATTTTCCTTTTCTTTCGGAGATCGCGTTCGTTATTTACAAAGTCAACTATCTTGTCAATGAGGTCCGTAATGATCAATTTTTCGAAGAGCATCCGTCAGTAATCTAGCCTGCCATATCCTTAATCGAATCACACCCAAAGGAATCTATCAGAGCCGAGACAATACTGTCGAACATCTCCTTTAACAAATCTAGTTGTTCCACGTTTAACCATCATAAAATCGGAGTCTAGTCTCACTTCTTGAGGATCCCAAATGGCACAGAATTCTTATAAAAGAATGAATAGTAAAAAACACTCCAAAAACCACCAAAGAATAATATTTAGGGCTTATTTGCAGTTCGCTCTCAATGGTATATTCAGTATTATTCTGTCAACAAAGCACTGAAGATGCTCTCACTGAGAGTGAATTGTACATAAGCAGTAAATATTTTTCTTTGATGGCTTTGGAGTATTTCTTACTTTTCACTATTATAACAATCAGTGGCCTTTAACACTCTCTAATTCTAGGAGAGAAGGGAAATCACTCCATTTTATTTACTCTCGATGAGCCTTCCGTCAGAATTCTACTAGCCAATAGTTGCATCCAGATGTGTAGCCAAGGGGGTGGTTTTGGGGGTTCTGCCCCCCTTATGAGAACAGAGCCAATAATAAACGAAAGCATGATACCATGTATGGCATAAGGAGGTGTTTATGGGGATTCAACTCCCCTTCCCATGAGAACAGAGCCAACAATAATCGAAAGTAGGATTCCATGTATGTCATAACTGTGAGATGATGGCCTATCGCAACTATACCAAGCAAACATCGCCGAAGATTCGCAGGTTATAAATGTTAAAGAAAATAATTTCATATGTTCAATAGATTTTGGGCAGAAGTATTCCTGCCACTGGATTTTAGGCAATGTAGTGTTAACTCCATGGCTCTTAACCTCCAAGGAGAATTTCTGGCTACAACCCTACTTGCATAACATCAATTGCCGACCTTGGTGGCATAGTGGTTAGCGTGCTATCCTAGCAAAGCCGAGGTCCCGGGTTAGAATCCTGGTGAGGGCATGGTTTTTTGTGTTCTGTTAGTTGTAAGGGTGGTCCCTTTGGACTAAAATTCGCCTAAATAAAGACATAATTATTATTATTATTACTATCACCATCATCATCATCGTCGTCGTCGTCATTATTATTATATTATGTTACTTCTTTCACTGTCGAAGCCAAAAGTCAAGGAATTGTAAAACGTACGTTGAATTACAAGTGGAAATTGAATATAAGCGTTAAAGTTATGCATCGTATGGGAATGAAGCAATTGTCAGTGGATGGACGTCAGGCTGCAACCGAACCAACCTCGGATTGAAAACCCTCGACGATGAATACTGCAGCGAATCTACCGGAACGCATCTTCCGGATCCCGTTACGGGTTGGCGTCAGCGATCCACTCGACTACCTTCAACTTAGAGAAGGGTTCCGTGTGTTGGAGGGGGAGGCCACAGACGCTAATCCCGGATGCCAAAAAGGTCTCGCAGGGGTGGCTCCGAAGTTTTCATCGAACCAAAAACCGACCCCTGCAAGCATCACCCCCACCTTCACTCCCTCCTCCCCTCCCCCTCATGCCAACTAGCCGACTCATTTACACCGCGGTGTCGGGTGCTTCCGGTGAAATTAATCGAAGCGGTCCTGGGTGCTTCGTTAGATGGTGTTGATGATGCGGGGCGTGACAGATTTTGATTAGAAGGAGGAAAAAACGAAAGTGGCCCGGAAAGGAGTCCAAGCGATTGTTGGAGGAGTTGGAAGGATATCTCTTGACACTTATTCGCGACTACGGCGGTGGAAAGAGCTCGTTTCCCTGATGAGAAGATCGGAGTCGTGCGATGGAAAATTCGGCTCGCCATTGATTATGCCGAAGGTTAGAATCGCTCCCAAAATCCGAGCGTGAGTTTCACTTTCGAGCGTCTTCCGTCCTCCGTGCCTCGGAAGGTATCTTACCTGCGCTTTCCCATTTATGCGGAACTTACGTTTCTCTCAGGTGAATTGGAAAAGTATAAGCGCTTATTTTTCGGTAAACGTAAGATTTTTGTGGTTATGCCAGCATAACTTGACGAGTGAAACATTTTATGCTTGCTTATTAGTATAGAACAGAGAAAAATGTATCTTTCCTTTGCTCTTTTCTTAGTTTTGTTCATGATTGTGCTATTATGAAATCCACTGACAAGGGGAACACCAGAGATGCGTAACAGGGATTTGATGGAGACCTTCAGGGTATGTTCTTTCCTCTAAATTAATGAATACTTCATCGACTTTTGACATCAACAATCCTTTGTTTATGAAAAATTGGTATTTGAAAATCGGAATTAGGCAACCACGCAATACACGTACATTACCATGGATATAACGAAATTTTCCATGTCCTATGTATAGCTGAGAACCGTCTATACATAATAGATTAAGGGGTACTTATTTAACTTATATTTGCATAAATGTTAACGAAAACGGTTAATAATATATCCAAGGTTAGAAGCTGAAATTTAATGGCAAAAATATGAGTAATTTGTAAAAAAAAGTGAGAAAACATTTTCCTACATCGAAAATTTCCCGATATCCATGGTTATGTATTAGTATTTTATTGTTATCTAACTCCGATTTTCAAATGCCAATTCTGCATAAACAAAGTATTGTTGATGTCAATAGTCGATGAATTATGTTACTTTAGAGCAAGGAACATACCTTGAAAGTCTCCATCAAATCCCTGTTACGCATCTTTAGTGTTCCTCTTGTGAGGTATGAATTGATTTCGGTTACTCTTCATTGAATACTATGAAAATACATATGGCTATAGTGCTGCACTTATTTTTTCCACTCAAAGAATTCCGGTGCAGTGAGGAAAGCAAAAACAAACAACCGCACTCCTCATCCTGCGTAGTGATTTAATCTCCTTTCCAAAGTTTTTGTATCTCGTGGCCGAGAAATTAGGAATCCTAACACACAATCCCATGCCTGTACACACAGATTAGATATTTCGTTTACAGTAGACTCGTGAGTATCAGGGAGGGTTGGAAGGCTAAATTATTCGAATAAACAGAAAATTCAAAGAAATATTAAAGTAATTTGACTTTGATTGAATTTAAAATAACGAAGCTACTATTAAACACATATGTTTATTGATGGAGATGTAACTCGTAAAAAATTTAATATTTTTAAAGTCCTTAAACTGATTCAAACAATCAGCGAATCCTCTAAAATCCAATAAAAGTCTGAATTCCTGATAGTATCTATTTGCCTTGATTATAGAGAGTATATACGTCAATTGTAATTTTTATAACATTGGAACTAGGTTTGATCTTCGCACAATTACGCGTAAACTCAAGCTCTAGCTAATCTCCCGACTGATAATCCTCAGTGGGATTATCCTAATCCTATCACTTATGGAGTCGGTTAATGGATTGATGATTGATAAAGACGATGATGATGTTGGATGTCTGCCGCCAACCCCTATTAGGAAATTTGGAAACCATACCCTGACTAGAAAAATCGAATTAACCAGGACTCGAACCCGGAACCTCGGTTTGCTGCTCTGTCACGCTAACCACCTCGCCTTCGCGGACAGCTACAGAACTTATTGGGAGTATGTTGCATAATTTATTCTGTCGTTGTGAATAATGACAAATAGTAGTTGCGACGGCGAATATCACGGGCAGAGACATTCATTTGTTATGTGGTTTAAAAATCTTTTTAAAATTTGACAGTAAATTTATAATAATTTAAACTTCAAAGCTTAATCGCAAAATATTTTTAAACATATCTGCGTGTACGACTCACTGTTTATTAAACCATTTTTATTTGCGATGCAAATTCTTATAATGAGTAAAAGATCATCATAGAATCCTGAGTAAAAAATTTAAATTTCCTCAGAGGTCAACTCAAAGGCCCCTATTCAACAATTTCAACTTCTCATTTTTCTCCAACGATCTGAATAAAGGAGCTCCCTGGCGTACAACCGTTTTTCTTTTCAATGGAGTCCATTCAATAATTAAGTACACGAAAGTTATGTTTAATCCACAATTTGGTGAAAGCTGTTTTGTGCTGAGCATTAATAGAATTATAATATTTTTCCGGAAGAAATTTATCAATATTATTGCTATCCACCAGTGTCTTCTTGTTTCTCCAACAATTCGAAGAGTAAAGAAAGACTTCATATTATAGATAAGTCCACCAATAGCGGTAAACTCTGACGGTGGTTATGCCATACTTTGGTTGGATTCAGCTACTATCGTGCGTGGAGAGAAAATTTTATCGTTGGAAAATACGAAATGTTTAGAAACCCGAATCAATCAATGTCAAAAAATACATGATGGTAGATATATAGGGAAAAATCGACTTCCACTTTACCTAACTGGAAGCACGTCTAACTTTGGTGGAAGAGGTTCCTGGTTTGATGATAAGAGAAGCCTAATTTTCTCTCTAAAGTTAAAAGTGCATAGGAATTCCAAAAGCAAAATTCATCCTCGATTCAACAAACATCATACCTATTAACATCAAACGTTCTAATATGAGATTAAAATTATTAGGCACAGGAAATTATATAGGAAAGAAAATCTCAAAGAAAATACAATCTTTCCGAGGAGAAATGGACTGGGAAAAAGTCTGACAGGACCGATCAGACTTTTTTCAAGTCCATTTCTCATCAGTAGTATTCCTATCCGCGCGCATATTCCTGCAATACCATCTTCATCCCTTTCAATTGAGAATCCAACCATTAATATAATCGAAAGAACAGATTTTCTAATGCAATCGATAGATGGCTGAACTAAATGGAAATCCACAAAAGTATGTAGAAAAATACAAATCCATTATTACCCACGAGCAAAATAATTACACAATTAGTTTTGGAGGCTTTGTCCAACATTGGGTGGATCCTGTTGGTTTTCTTATTAGTTGACCGGATTGTATATCTATGTCAGTGTTGCATTATTTCTTATTAGTGGAAAATTTGCTTTGATTACTTTTCGAATGCATCATTCTTTGTTTATTACCTAAGTGCTGTGCATGCTACATCTATGTAGAGGTGCTCATCATAGAAAAGTTACATGACACGAAAGAATTGGGAAGGTCTTAGAATAGCTGCATTGTACAGATGTGATTATCCTTCAGTCGCAGCTTTCTGGCAAAGATCATTGAGATACGTCACCGATTTTATTGAGTTTGTTGCAAAAGTACGTTTTAGAAGCTAAGCTATTTGTCTTGATCTTTTGAGACTGAAACATTGCGAGTTTTGGCAGGATTAAAGACGTTTCTGTCTATTAACTTGCAGATGTCACTGGAGATTTAAGTAAAGCACGGCGCTTTGCGAAAAGCCGATAGAAGGGTATCCAAAAAAGAATTAAAGCCCAGAATGTGAGTGACGTGACCAAAAGCGATTATTTGTTGAGCTTTCGGAAAAATAGATAGGAAGCCAATGGTTTCCGACGGTTTTACGAAGCTTATCTTCGAAACGAAATTCGTACATCGACGAGCTATCGGCGTTTATTAAGAAAAAATCAAAGAAATAAAGTTTAAAAAGACACCAAATTTTGCAACCTAACATTGCTAGTAGATTATGTATACAAGTATGTGCCGATGATCACTTCTAAATCCATCATTAATACGTAAACTAGATTAATTGAAGCGCAAAGTTAATCTAGAAAACTTCAGCTACTAATAGCAACATACGTGCAGAAAAATGATAAAAAATATTTCAATGACTCTTGAATTAATAAGATTTATACAAATATTCACAGCTAAAGGTATCAAATCTACACGAAAAAGGAATACTGCTGTGGGAAGACATTAGACTTCGAGAAAAGCTCCAAATAGCCGTTGTTTGCAAGGAAACTAATCGTTGAAGAATTTCAACCAGCAGGGGTTAAGGTTCTCAGTGGTCGCACTTTGCAAGTATTGTTCTCAATCCGATATAATGCCTCTTTCCCGTTGCATAGGCCGTTCTGATACTGAGAGGTTGGTATGGGAAATAGATGCTTGAACGAATCGATTGAAATATTCATTTTTTTCCCCAAACGATACGAGAAAGTATATGAAAGTCGATTATGAAAGTAGATTCATGATACATGCAACCCCTGCCACACGCTGAAAGTCAGCTTGCAGGGCACTTACATAGACAAAAAAATTTTAGACGGCCTTGGTTTTAATGTATATGGAAAGCTAAAAATTTTATTTGACGAATACTGGCGACAATGTTGATTATGTAAATATAAAATGAAAATATACTATGAAGTAATTTTTTGTTGATAGGTATTACATGCTTATAATGAAATACAGTAGTACCTCGAACCGCAATATATACTAACTTTTTGACACAAACATTTTTCTCCCTCTCTTTTGGTCTCTAGATACGAACTTAATATCGATATACGAAATAAACGCCGAAAACGTATAAAGGAAAACTTTTCGAAATTCAAACTGGAACGAATTAAGTTCGTAAGTCGGGGTTCTATTCTAATGCCTCTCCCGATCTTCTGAATTCAGGGTGAAAAAATTTATTTTATAGGACCTTAATCAGCAGTAACAATAATTCTTTTCATTTCTAAGGGAACATAAGAGGACGATAAGAATAATTCATAAGTATATTAAAAATGTGATATGAGAGTACTTGTTAAATCCAGAAACCGCAACCAGTGCATCTACTTTGAAATAGAGTAAATGTCATCGACAAGTGAAGAAGAAAAGGAAAAATATCTCTGAATGGATTTTAAAAATCTAATAACGAGTAAACAGGAGTTAGATGAAAAGAAAACTCTGGGAAATTGTTGATTAAAGCTATCCACCAAACAGCGAAAGTGGACCGATGAGAAAAAATAAAAAATCTTGCTTTAAGCGCGATAGATATAGGTATGGACAAAACTTCCCTATCGGGGATAGAATGAACAAAAATCAATAAGGTCGATTCAAAATCAATTTTAATGGTACAAAAAGATAAAAATGAAGGAGAAAGTTATCGAACTAAGTAGAAAATTAGCAAATCAAATTTATATGACAATGTGTAGCAAAATATTGCTTCACTGATAGGAACGGATATATATTTACGATTCTCTATGAAACCTGAAAGATAATGCAATTTGGTTCAAAGATAGAAAAGAGAATAATTTATTAGCGTGAGATGAATGGTAAGTATACCGGTCTATGATGCAGATTGGTTAGCGTGCTTGCCCTCCAACTTCATAGTCCCGTGTTAAGAGTCCCTGGTAAGCGGATTTTTTGACTATGGAATGGTTGTGTGTGTGCCCGATCATCTCTATACTTTTGGCGCCAGGAAAGACATCCAACCATGAGAAATAGAGCAGAAAAACCTAGTTCACCATCACCGATCATCAACAGTCATCAGCCGACAATATACGAGTTCGTGATGGAAGTAAGGTTCAAAAGAAAGAACATCAATGGTAAGTATGAAGTAGTCAAGATCTCACAAAAGCTTATGGAGGTCCGATATACAGAGAAGCCTATTTGAAATGAATAGCTGTAAGAGGGAGTAATGCACTCAAAAAAAGGAAATGCCAAGCAATTACATTCATGATCCACGCTAGGCACCTCCTTTGAAAAAGGGACCTTCCATAAATTCATCTACTGAACCTACCTGCCATAGCAATGGAAGGATATTCGCGGATAACTCATTTATATACAAATAAATGTGAAATGAGGAAAACCAGGGTCCCTGGATGGCCAAGTGGGTAATGCGTTCGCATTTGAAATGAAAGCAAATCCTGGTTTGATTTTCCGGTGGGGGTCCACGTGCAAAATGACCTCATCCATCGAATCAATTTTAAAATTACTATTGAATGGGGAAGATCGAAGTTCTCCATCGACCGTTCTACTGTTTCCCATAAGTGGTGCAAAAAGCGGCCACTAGAACTCGATTTATGTGAAAGCCCTGTCGCTGAATTCTTCTAGAGGAGGCGATTCCGCCAGGTATGCCCGTATGAAAATTAACAAATAAACATAAAGCAGTAGATTCGATTGAATATCTCGTGGTCGTGTACATGAATAACTCTGACAGAAGCACACACATTTTAAAAAATCTGTGGGTATGCGATTCAAAAGACGGGTTTTATGAAGTGAAGAGTCGGAAAGTGCAATGAAAAGGTAGAAGAGCGGTGATACGCCTCTTGAGTTAGGCGGTATGTGAGATTCTGCAATTTGAACCACAGCCCGCGAACTCAAAAGACGCAGCGCAAGGCTTAATTTTTGTAAAAAAATGATGATACTGCAAGCGGCACAATAATGCTCTTTTATGATTGAATGGACTTTTTATTAAGGAAAGGCCAGGCCCCTGTTAGCCTTTCTTCCATTCGTTCATTGTTAAGATATACGTTAAATTTAACGTTCGTAATTATGAGAAAGAATACAGGAACAACACAAAAATATTCCGGTTTTTGGGGGAAAATATTATCAACTGAAGGTTGAAGAAGACAAAAATCCCACTGTGCGGGATTATACTAGCTAAGGAGAGTAAAATAACACCACGAAAACACTGCGTATTTAATGTAAAAAATACTATCAAATTAGCAAAACTAAAATTACAACGCAAGTTAATACGAATAAATTCACAATCTAACTACAATAAAATCCATATCAAATAAAAAATATTATAGTTAAAATGAATACAAAGTATAAAATCAGAATATTAATATATTGAAAATTATTATTGGAATAGGTTACACTATTAGCTGTTATAAAAATATAGAGTTTAACAACTATGATTTACATATATGTACGTGATGTATATATATTTAAGTATAAACTTATGAAATAGCTATACACTCATCGTCTGAGTAGTAAAGGTAAATGTATACAATATATTCATAACTTTTCATTGTAGACACAGCCAACTTATACAAGGAGCAATGCTGATGCAGGTTAAGAATCCTTAGAATATTTGACGGAAGAAGTAAGATTACGAATTCTAGATAAATTCAAAGAAAGTAAGCTTAAAGAAGACGGAAGGGGGACAATGCGACTTCCTTGTTTCTTCGGCTGATCCGACAGTGGCCGACAAATAAAATTATCCAGGTAGATGCACATTAAAATCAATTTATAAACTCTTTCTTTCCACCTTCCCTGATAGTAGTTGAAAAAAGTAATCATTTGGAGTGCACAGCCCTTACGACACATCGATTGGTTGCGTACACGGTGATGATGTCAATTTAGATGTAGAGCTTTCTGTCGCCCACTACGACTCAAAAGAGAGTAGTAGATGCATTATTTATAACTTCGACAGCTGACGTCATTTCGATTATATGAGCGCCCGCCGGAAATCGAACCCGGGACCACTTACGAACGCGCCTCCTACTTGGCTATCCTGGTTCCTCTTCAAATGTATGTGAGCATTAGTTTATTAGAGATTACTTATTGATCTCTGAAAGATTGAGGCGTAGTATACTGTACTAATTACCCTGTACTATAGTTAATACATTGAATACCCTTCGACTAATGCTAACTTTAGGCCCCAATACATCTATATCTACATCTACACCTACATAAGTACCCTGCAAGCCGCCTTTCGGCGTGTGGCAGGGGGTGCAAGCACCATGACTCTAATTCACTAATCGATTGCTTTCGCGTATCGTTCGCGGAAAAAAAGAAATCTTGAAACGACTTTTTCTAGCATCTATTTCTCTGATATTCCTCGCAGTAACAGAATGGCCTATGTAACATGGGGGACGTATTATGTCAGCTACATTATCAGTGAACGCGCTTTCTCTAAATTTATTAAGTAAATTTATCCTTTGTTTAGGCCTTCTATCTTCTAAAGATTCCCATCCCGCGTCCTGAAGCATTTGCGTAACACCCACTGACTTGTCGTAACAATTCTTTACAAAACGTATCGCCTTTCGCTGTACTTTTTCTAATTCCCGAATGCAACATTTTTCTGCAGGGTCCCATACACTACACTCATATTCCAAGTGAGGCCTCACCAACGAAACGTAACATCGCTCACGGACTTTTGCTTCGCTCCTACCAACAATTCTCTTCACGAATCCGAGTTTCCTAAGCGCTCGACCGACCATGCTTTTGTTAGAATCAAGATGAAAATCATAACCAATCTCCTATACATATGATATATTAGCATGAAGATTAACTGTACGCTTCACAACGTAAAATAATGGAATGATTAAACATTTACCCGTACCACGAAAATTTTGTTATTGGCAAACTCATAGGTTTCGACGCGTAGCGTCATCACTAAGCACCTACCACAAGGGCGTGCCAGAAGTCATTTATAGCATAAGCTTCATTACAGCTCATAAAAAAGAGAATATAATATTGAGATCTAATGTAAACATTAGTTAATCCGTTCGCTGCGGATACCTCCATTTCCAATGCATTTATCACCCCAACCGTGGAGCGATCCGCAGTGAACGTGTTTAAGTCCATTTTAACAACACGTTATAATACCGGTTCCAAGAATTCTTCTCCCTTGAAATACTTTGACATGAAATTTATTGGGGAAGGACTGTCAGTCTCAGCTCCTGGATATCTAATTCCTTGATATGGTTTTAGATATTACGAACCAAACTATTGAGATTGGTAACACGTGATCATAGAAAGTTTCACGTGTGGAATTGTTTTCCAAATGACCGACTGTAGGAGGAGAGCAAAATGACTTGTTGAAAGGATCGCCTGATTTGTTTGGCCACAGAAAACATTCATTCGGTTTTCCAATCTAGCAAAGAGGGACCCGAAAAACGAATCGAGCCGACAACTTTTATTTTGACGTTTCCGATTAATTTCGCTGTTTTCTTTGAATGTTTTGCGCACGCCGAAAGTATTTTAATTTTTGTAATAGCGAAATGAAATCGAATTTGACGTATTTCTTTTTGTTTCGCTCTTCAAGAACGGCCAGTCTGTATACCAAACCTTTAAAGCATAAGGTCCTCGGAAGTTAACGCAATTTATAGATATGTATAGTAATTTATTTATTTTACATCTTACAGAGATGCTATTTAAATAATATAATCTAATCAAAGCTTAGGATAAATGTAATTATTTATGATTAGTTATGAATGCGCATAGTAGCAATAAACGTTCTTTCATCCATCCTATATAGATTTTTTGGAGATACGAGTACTTCTGATAATAACGTCCTTCAATAAGATCTTAAATAAGAAAACAAGTGCAACTTTTCTAGAATTGATTATTTCTTCGAGTTACAGTCCTTAAATAAAATCTACGTACGAATAAAAAATAGTTTTCTAAACATTTCTTGTCTCCGGATCCTGAATCCACGGCAAATGACTCTGCTTGCAAGTTGATTTTTGTAGTGCTGTAGATTTGAATTTCGTCGCTCATTTTTCTTTGCAGTAAAATAATAATAAAAGAAGCATAAAATGTCATCCAGGCGGGCTTTTAGAAACCCTTTATATCCAAAGTCAAGGGCTCCCGGATTACCACGTGGGCAATGCGTTCGACTCCGGATTCGATTCCTGGTGGGGGTCCACGTGCAAAATGACCTCAGCTGTAAAAGTACTTTTAAAAATAATACATCCAAAGTAAAACGCAATTCAAAACATGGAAAGAAAAACAATCTAAGATACACATTAATGTACCGTAACGTCTCTCTCATATACCAAATATTTATCAAATAGACATTCGTGAGATTACTACTTTGCGTATTTTTTCAATGCGATCTACCTTTCCCGTAATACCGCAGAAATATAAGCGGAAAGATTCCCCTTTCGACATGGAAATGGAAGGCAATTAAAGTTATTTATCTAATTGAGTCCCTTAAAAAACAACTACGTATCACTTTTAATATTTCATAGCACCTGTTTTTCTGCTATAAATATCGAACCATATTTTTCTCCCTCTTCATCGAAATATATACACCATCTGCACAAAATGCCAGCCACCGAGAGTATATTCAATTATGCATTAAATTTTAAAATTAAATCCTGCTTTCAGCTGCTTTTAAATGACTTGATTTCATTAGTTCCAAACATGAATTATTATAAAATCGATTCCTTTTGAAGAAATTTAATTTGATAGCGCGTCTGGGTTTTATGAATAGAACTGGCGTAATAGAGGGAAAAGACCAGCAATCACCACCAAACCTGCTCTGATGTCATCGTTGACGATTATATGAGGAAATGTTTAAATGAATCTCCAATAACAGCGTAGTATCAAATCTATCACATTTTTCGGTTAACCTCATTGACCTTTTTCTGAACAATTCATAAAAATCTATTTGTAATTTTAATTTATATTATGTTATGTAAGCAATAAAGGCATCCTCATTGTTGATAGCATTATTTACTGTTATTTCTTACAATTTAATGAATAACAACCTATCCCGATTTATTTCGATGTAAATAGAGGCATGACTCATATAATCAGTAAAAATATTGGAGAATAGTTTCTGAATTTGGTAGAAGACCGACACCTTTCTTGTTACAAAATCAACTGCATTAAATTAAGATTATTTAAGCTGAAGGTTTGCACATATACGTATACACACACTCACTTATTTCCTAGGATTATTCTATACAAAATAAAGGTTATGAAAGTTAGGAACCAACTCTCTCCAACTCTTTCTATGCAAGGAAAGAAAACTGTAACCCGGCTGTGAATGAATTCAGAAAGTGGTAATCCGGAAATTTCCGTTTAGTTTCCAAACGCGACGCCACACACAGATTACTAAGCATTTATAAAATGCAAACATCTCTATGTTATGAGTGTCTCAAATTTATCACAAAAATCAAAAGTTTTATTTAATCTTTTAAAGGTTTCACCGCTGAGCCTATTTGAGCCGAATAGTGATAATTAAATCGTAACCTCGAACCCAGCTATCTTGTGAATATCTTATATATACCAAAAAAATCAAAATATACCTTCAATCTTCTGATAATTTCAATACTGAACCAATTTGAGCATTAAAGTGGAAACTGATACGTAAGGAAAATTGGAACTTGAGCCGTAAAAATTAGATTCTACAATAATCTAGGAGAAATATCCTTCGCTAAGGATAATTCTATATTTTAAACCAGAGAAAGTCTT
>KZ308631.1:674654-713648 GCA_000376725.2 Ladona fulva | reverse complement strand
TATATATATATTTATATTCGGGTACCGGGAGGCGAATGTAACCTTCTTTTGTTCTTTCTGTGACTTACGTCATCAAAGAGCCTTGCTTCAAACTTGAGTCACCAAATAACGTTTGAGACTTTTTGATTCCGATTCAGAGAAAGGATTGCCCGAGAAGCCTTTACCTTTGTCGTACCGTCCTTCAATAAGTGATTTCTTTTGCAACTTCGTTTGAGCACTCGAAGTTGCATCCTTGCGAAATCCAGGGGCGAAAATGCTTAGTGAAAGTAACTTTAAACCCAAATGCGAACTTAACTTTCATCGTAGCACAATTTCAGATACTACTTATCTTGAACAAAAATTAGGACACTAAATAAAATCATCATCTTATATGTATTCCTAAATATTCTATAACTCATAGTGATATACAGAATGGCATATAATACGAATTTGTAATAAAGTAAGTAAAATTCCCTCTCTTCATATTTCGTCCATTTTGTATACTAAAACCCAAGAGATATTTCTAAAAATATATATGTCATAGATTCTTTTAACTTGGTGAACCAGACTGTATCTCTAAGATAGATAAAATCAAATGTTAGCTCTTATCAAGAACTGATGTCCACCAATTCGACGCATCGACATAAGAGATAGCACACTTTATTGCCCTGAGGAGCCGATGATAAAAAGGACGAATCAGCATTACCTTCTCCAACAAAACTTTAGTAAAATGGTTTTGATAATTGTATTCTCAATAGTAATAATTTCAATAACGTTAAGTCTGGTTTCGATTATATATCCAATTTTCCTTTCCATCACTTTCTATTATCCCATAGTTTTTTTTGGTTAATCAATAAAAATCGTTTACGGTCCACTGTATAGTATACAGTAGTCATCCGTCACTAAATCAATTTATTGTCGAAAATATGTACCGCGATTGATTATATCTACAGTGATTCCATATTTACAAACCTCAATTGGAAAATATAGGCAAGATTTTACTTAGTGTCAACGTATATCACGTTAGAAAATGATTTAGTAAGTAAATAAATACCAGAATGCGATCATATCTTTCAAAAGTACTTCGTAATCAAAAGCGATTAAAAGAGCAATTTACTTAGTTTCTAGGTGTTGCTAAAATCCCCAATTATTCTTAGTTCTATAAAATATATTAAAAAGAAAATGAATCAGAATTATTTCTCGTTTTTGCAAGTAATGATTTTCTATGCATTGTATTACTTCCTCAAGGTTTTTCCGATAATATCAAATCAAATTAAGAATAATAGCAGGCATTTCAATAAGGAAGAGTGACTAGATGAACTCGGGCTATATTATGTATAATTAACACCATTCAGGAAATTATTAAAAATTTTGGAGCAGGTATCGTTGACCCTCCCTACTGAATGTTGGGCTGAATTTCGTGTAATGTGTACCTAAAATTTTGACTTTAATTTGATCCCTACTAACAAATGTATACATCTTAATAAAAGAAACATCAATTTCGACCCGGAGATGTTGTTCTTTCACCCTAAGGAGCTTCCATAAACTCGGAGACTTCGGGTCAAACTCGGAGAGGTGGCAACCCCGGCTATAAAGCATCCCGTTCTCTTGAAATTTGATACGTAAATTACCTCCACGTTTCCCTTCATAATTCATCATACTAGAAAATGAGAGTAGTTATGGCGAAAAAATGCACTAAAATATTGACGCGGGATTCCAAACAAAGATAAAAAAAAGTTGAGGTGAAGGAAAAGCCTAAACGAATTTTGAGAGTATAAAGGTCTGAGAAAACACTGTAAGAATAAAATGATAGAGTTGTTTCTACTTCGACTTATAATACTGTTGGAATATGTCCTCTTTCATGAACTGCTCCCTTATCGTGGTGGAAAGGCTTGCAAACTTCAATGTCCTAGAGAGGTACACAAACTGGAACCTTGTTCCTGGTCAGTAATGCGAGAACTTTTAATCGGTAATTGCACGCGAAAAAAAAAATTGGTCCGCGCAGCGTCAATGCTTCAGGCAAGTGCCTGTTCGTCATTGTAGCGGTGAAGTGTTATAAGAGGGGTTACCTTAAATACATTATTTAGGAAGGCAAGGAACTCGTCTAATTTTGCCGACGAAATATAATGCGATAAAAATGTTATTGGTACAAGGGGTTTTCAGAAAATAAGTTACACTTTTCTCTCAAAATGTGGTAATGTTGCCCGGCAATAGTGAAGCTGGTTTAACATATTTTTTATTATTTTGTCCTATTTTGGCTCATTTTTATTCAATTAGCCTCGAGCGTTGTTGCGTAAAATGAAAACAAAATGGCACAACAGCTGGAAGCTTACTCAACTCTTACTCCACTTACTCTCTCTTCACTCTACTCGTTGAAGTACGCGTAACAATATGATATTCCAATTACTACCGCGCATCTTCGAGGGCTCTTTCCATAGGTGTGATGAACAAGATGCGTGGAAAGTAGAGTAAATACATTTTCCTTTTGCGCGACAATGCAATCGAAGCTTCACAAGGAACCCTCAAGCAAGACTTTGCTTTACAGTTTAGGAGTTCCGGCAGCACCTAGAGTATAGTCTCAAACTTGATCCTTATTATTTTTATGTGTTGGGAGCGTCTGACAAACAATGACGAGATTACGTTGGCTCCATGACGAAGGAGAGAATTTCTAACATCAAAGAATCGAACGATTACTGTCATGTTCTGAAATATGCAGCACCTTGCTGATTATATACAGATATATTGTAGTGCATGAACATCATACGAACTATAAATTCTTTTAGAAATAAAGGGCTCTTGATTTGCATTGTTCGAGAGCAACTATCTTTGTGAATGCCCCTCGTATTAGCATACACAGGACTCAGCTCTGTAGAGAGTGTGTCGCGCCTGGCCGTCATGGGAGTTAGGTCACCTTGGATGTCATTTCTGAAAATCTTTATTTAGCAAATCAAGCGGTGGAAGAAGGAATGAATGGGTCAAATATGAAGAAGAGAAAGAATAATTGAAGATGGATGTTAAGGAAAACGATTGATGGGAAGATAAAAGATGTTGGATAAAATAAAGGGTAAGATAATATATGAAGAATTAAAGAAAAGGACATTAAGTAGAGAACTCTGAGGTACAAGAAGCTATCGCTAGGTAGAACACGTGAGATAACAATTTATTCTCATATGCTTCCTGCAATCCTAAGTTATAAAGGTCAATCAAGGTTTACGGTAAGTATCCGAAGCAAATACATTAAATAACTTTTAAATATATCCACCCAAACACACCTTTTGTTCCCTATCTGAGAAACTGTAGGATTTACGGGAATACGAGCCTTAATCCAAAATTTTCTTTAAGGAACTTTTATGGGGAAGAATAACTCCTTAAGTCAAGCAGTAAGTATTTTACGAGAGAAATATACGACAACGGCATCTCTTATTAACATCGATTCAGCCTGAGAAGAGGGAAAAATCACTCATCTACCTTGGGGCAACCGTTTCTTCGAAATGACCACGGTAAATTCAAACGACCGTTGACCGCAGAGAATCGAGTCTCCTCTCAACCGGAATATCGGTGATGTCATGTAGAACATATGATTTTTATGGCGAAATCCCTCAAGTTATTCCCAAATTTTCCTCCTCCGATGAACGGATATTTCATTCGGAATGCGCTCTCATCCGTCTGTAATTTTAGGATGGACTCTTAGGATACGAAAGCGATTTCACCGAGGTTCCTCTCACGGAATCATCAAGTTAAGAGACAATATTTCCCTTTCGGTTATCTATTGAACAGCTAAATTAAGAGTTTGAGAAAAGGAAAAGAAATCGTCCCTGCCAGAAATCCAATATCCCATGAACAGTTCTGTCAGAGATGGATTCCGCCGCCGAGAATGAGCGGCAGATACTACCCTAGATGCCAGATTATTTCTGGAAGTATCTCTAGATGCACCCTGAAAAGTAGCTAAAATGTCGCAAAACTCAGAAATATGTCGCTAAAAGTAGTTAAAAAATAAACAGCTAAAATTTTCATATTTAAATAGAGTATACGAGCAGAAACTAAATAAATTAAATTTATAGTCCGGACATAATGACTTTCATCGACTGAAAATAATGCTATTTTAATATTAAAATAAGTCAAAAATGTTATTTTCAGAGAAGATAGAGGATGGTCGACGTAAACCAACAACTACATGGAACACGGGATATCGCTAAGAGAGAAAAGAGTTTGAGAAAAGAGGGAAAAATTCGCTAGATTTAGCGACAAAATGGCTAAATTAGCAGCTATGAATACCTCACACGCCTGGTTGAATATCAGCGCCGTGAATACATACAACGCGCAATGCAGAAGCGTATCGCATGAGGTATAATCTCCAGGATATCAGGCTTAAATGTTGGAAATTGGAGTCTAAACACATTCTACATCTGCATATGTATTCTTCAAGCTGTCTACTGGCGAGTGGCAGGGGGTGGATGCACAATAAATCTACCTCCCTAATCGACTACATTCGCGTATATTTTACGGAAAAAATTAATTTTTTAAAGGACTACTTCTAATATCAACTTCTCTGATTTTTCTCGTAGTATTAGTAAGTCTATGTAACAGGTAAGACATAATATCAGCTACGTCTTCTAAGAATTTTTATGCAAATTGAGACTTTGTTTAAATGTTCTACCTTCTTAAGATTTCCACCTTACCTCCTGAAGCATCTGAGTAACACTCACTAACGGTCGTAACGATGTTTTACGAAACATTGCCTTTCGCTGTACTTTTTCTAATTATCGAATACAACAATTTTCGGCAGAATTCCATACACTACACACATACTCAAGGGAAGCCTAACCAACGCAACATAACATCGCTCACGGACTTTTTCATCGCTCCTACCGACTATTCTCTTACCTACGAATTCGATTTTTTTTCTAGTGCTCATCCACATATATGACGGAAGTGGGTACTCCTTGTTGAGTTATACCTGAGGGTTGAATTTTAGAGTAAGGTGACAAGTTTTTTAACCTAAACGAAGCACATTAGCTCCCAGAATGATTATGCGAACCGAAGATAGTCCACCTTATTCCAAACTTAAATTATTAATAATTTATCGAAAATAGTAAGTTCCATTGTTTTATCAAAATGTTATGCATAGGGAGTTTCATGTTTCAATTCTAGCGATTCTTAAAATTCTTAATATGGTTGAAAAGGGTTAGAATAGAAATTTGTATGAAGTTTTCAGGAGAGAATAATTCACTGGACCGCACGGAATTGGCTGCAGGGTTACGAGTTGAGCACTCCTGAATACTACTACACTCGGATGCAGTAGAGATAAGAGATTGTAAAGAATAGGAAACATTCGTAACCGGAACTCATACACATTAGGCACCAATACTAACTAAAAATGTTACTGTTACCGTGACCAGGAATCGAGCCCGGGTCTCCCATTTAGAGGACGGTTGCTCTGACCTCTAGCTACCGCAACAGAGCATTCTATCCTACAATTTCTTATATTATGACGGGACTTAGTCTGTGTCAGAGCAACCGCCTGGGAAATCCGGGTTCAAATCCCGACTACGGTAGAGTTTTTCTCTTTCATTTATTCATCTAAAACCAAATCTGTGAACCATGTGCCTTTCATTGCTTATACAAAATTAAAATTTACATTTATTAGTATCTTCATTATACACATACATACCCCTAGGCATTAATAAAAATAGGAGCAACTATTTTCTTCGATATAAAACCAATGTTTGAGGTTTTTATGAAACGCAGAAAAGGTATGCTAAACTAATTACGTCAAATATGAATCATCGTAGAATATAAATCGCATAAATTTCCATCACAATCAAATAATCTTCTCTGGCATTGTTCTGGTGTAACCAAAAAACGGTATATATGCTAAAGCTATATTATAATAGTTCATAATCCATTCGAAAAGTTTACTTAAATTAATAGTCACGACATATCTAGTAAATATATTCCTGAAAACGGCGTAAATTGCAGTAAAGGGTAGTAGTGTAGATATTACAACGTATCTGAGGAAACTTGGCACAATTCGTTTTAATAGATACGCCATAAACCATATACTTCTGCCATAAACCTGTTTCACATATTTGCATGTCTAACCTCTCAGGTCTCTCATATTGCTTGAATTTCGCAATCTCTATTTATCTGCATTATTTGAGTCGCTTATGCTGTCATGTTTTCAAACCTTCATACGCCATTAACGCTCTGTGACTGAGAAACTTTAGTTATACACCGAATTTTGTATTCGTTTCAGTGGTAACAAAGTAAAAGTAACCGCTAATTTAAAGGGAGAAAAATTTTACCACTTAGGAATGCGCATTCAATATTAATTTCCCAGCAAGATTTTATTACGTTATGAAATCCCTCTTTTATCCTTCATTAACTTAAGTTACTCTTCACGGTTGATGCAATATATAGCAATATTAACCGAGGAAAGCGCCGCTGAAAGTTTCATTACGCATTATACACGGAGCGATTTTGAGGAGGATAATCTGCAGTAAAAATCCATTTTCTACCAAGATGAGGTGATAATTGTTATGGAATGAAATGTGCTCCGAGCCCTTCAGATTAATTCAAGAACGCGAGTTCATTTTGACGAAATGAGCTACTCCCCTATGGAGATAATTGCATATGCGAGGAAAAACGGGAAATATATACCTCTAGATAAGACTCTATGGGTAAGAGAAGATCCTCTGAAGTTTTATTTGTACATTTACATGAATATCTAAACCCGAATCTAATATAAATTAGTGTAATAATTAACATATATTCATATTTTTAGCACGATATTTATATTTTCAGCAGAACTCAAATAACTTGATCGTTAAAATCCGCTTATCATTTGTTACTTATTATTTTATCCACTTGACCGTGGATGATACTGCAAATTAGGACGAAACCGCTTAGCCCTTGCAAGCAAAGTTTCCCAAAACAGCATGACAGAATGTTCTGGCTGGATAGTTTAATTGAGCGTCCGCCCGGAAAATGAAGGTTCCGGGTTCGAGTCCTGTCTGAAATGGAAGTTCTGGGTGTCGAGTCTGGAAGGATTCGTTCTGTCAGTATTTTTTCTTGTCCGTTTAATTTGGGATTTTTCCTAGGTGCACACTTTTAGATGCAAAGTCACCTCAACTCTTTTTCTGTCTGTTAAGATTGCTTAAAGCAAACCGTGTGGCAATTTATTCTGTACAACAAGTATGCTATTATCTCATCTTACCCATCAGTAATAAAGTTATACTGAATTATGGAGCTTTGAAGGACTAATCAGAGGCATCAATAGAAGAATAAACAGACTTGTCAACCATGTCTACAACTTGGCTAAACTGGGCTGATTTTCCGCCAAACAGGTGATTCATGAGCTAAACGTTTCTCCAAACTTCATTGGATTCGTTTATAGCAAGCCAGGAAGAACCCAGGAAGAGGTTTCATACTGAGAAAATACTTCTTGCAAAGGGCAGAGAAGGTCAAATCGTCATGCAAGCGAACAGAAACATTTTGGCTGAGTCGTTCCAAAAATAACAGTCATAGTCTTGTTGATATACCTCTATCGTGATCACCCAACATCTAGTTTATTCCTAAAGTTCTCCGTCGAGGATGTTGTATTACAATAAACTTATATTACATCACCAAAATTATATGTAAGGAAAATATGTGACGCGCAATTTTTAACCTAATAGAAAGTAATAAAATATAAACTTAATGGTTAGTGCTTGAAGAATAATATAGTTTACAAAAATAGAAGATTATATGTGCAGCAGAAACAATACTACTCAAGTTTTGATTAAGGAAGGATTTATTTTAGATTGATTTTCATAGTATACTGCTACGATTCTCAAAGGAACTCTTGAATCTACTAAAATTTCAAATTCGGCTTCATTCAAAAATGTTACAGGTCCAATACCGCAAAATACCTTCTCCGACGAACTTTTCAACGCATTCTTCCCCATATCGGATTCATATTTAATCTTCCAAAACTTTTCCTCCCAGATCCGACTCCAATGCTCCCATTGGATACCATACGGAATTAATGACGCCAAAAAGTAATATTAATGGAAACGTCCCGTAATGAGAGCTAAATCCAGCACATTAAGTGACAGGAAAGCGATTTCGTTAAGTTCGGTAAACATTAATGCGAACCGAGCGTCCCACAATGGAAGCATCGCTGATAAAAGAGGCGAAAACCAGAGATAAAGACAAAGAAAAAAGGAAACTCTGAAAAAGGGAACTAGAAGAAGCCGTGAGGCAAGTAAATGGAGGTAGGAGTGTAAATGTGTTTTTTCGTATCCCTTTGGGATGAGAAGGTGGCGGTAAAGTGTAAGAGCAGTAGGTAGGGTGGGTGCTTCTGACGTATATAAGGCAATGAATAATGAATGAGGAAGTCAGGTGGAGAGGGAGGTAAGGGAGTTGGGGAGGTAAGAGGGTAGCTGAGGTGAGTGGGGTGGGAAAGTAAGAGCAAGGAGGGGGGAATCGCAAACCATTCAGAGGGGGTAAGGGATGGAAGGCTTATGTGAGAGAGGTATTCAAGGGAGGGAAAAGGTGGGAGGATTGGACAATAAAGGAAGAAAAGAAGGTAATATAAAGAGGAAGGGGCTTGTTTATCTTCACTCCTTTCCGGGAGCTGCAAAGGAATACTTTCGGGAAGAGGTCGCGTTATGAGATGATTGCTGCTGAAATTACTAAATAGATTACTCCTTCTAAAAGAGATAGCGCATAGAGAATAAGATTATGTCTGCTCGCAATATGTAACTTTTAACAGTTAACAGATTTAGTTTTACGATGTTTGCGTGTATGAATGTATATATATAATCAGTCATCAGCAACTTACAATTGGATGTTGGATTTAGGTCTTCCTAAGCATTCCTCAATATTCTCGATCGATTCAGAACTTCTTATTGCTATGATACCCGAGGGTACTTAGTGACCTCTGTTTTCCATTCGTTCTTCGGTCTTCTTCTTGGTCTCTTCATATCTCTCGGTGCGCAGTTGAAATCTGCTTTAGTGTAATGGTTGTCTTTCCTTCTCGCCATCAGCCCTGCCAGCATTAATATCAGTGACCTCTTATTTTAATTCACAACAATGCTGTATGTTAGTTATGTATTTCCTGAAATATCTAAAGAATCTCTTCGTAACCTATATAATTCTAAAAATTTGTATTTCATCATGTTTAAATCATAATTTTAACGACATACTAAACAGTCTTCCTGTGTAAATAAAAATGTTTCTAACTGATCAATTACACGGATCTTCCCTCCAGTAAATGAAACAATTATAAGAAAACACTAAATACTTGCCTAAACAGCAGCTCATGTAATTATACACATATAAACTCATATATACACCCCCTGCCACACGCCGTAAGGCGGCTTGCAGGGTATTTATGTAGATGTATATGTATATACATATATATTTTAATGCCATCCTGTGAAATTTGCGATCAGAATTCCAATCGAAGTCCCTACTAAATCGTAGTTAACAAACAAAAATATCGAAAAATGAATAACGAAATAAAGATTCAAAGGGGTATAGAATCTTTAACGGACTAAGAATTGAAATTTGTGTCCTGTTCTTGCAATAATTACGGATGAATGGCTTAAATCATTACTCAGAGTCTGATTTAAATAATGAAACAAAATCTACAGTTAGACCTTGATAGTTGAAAGAAATAAGCTCAATGATATGAGTGCCCCAACTACATAGTTATATTAGATTTTATCCGGGGATATTGTAACTCATAAGTAATTAACCATACGAGGGTAATTATCTATATTACAACCTTATAATAAATGACAATACCCGCGCATTCGGGAGCTGTGACCGTATAATAGACCACGAAAGTTTGTGCATTACCCAAAATCAGAGACAATACCACTTAAACGAGAATTCAACACACATTTTGTTACTCCGAGGTCCCGATGTGCTACTCAAATATTTGTGACGCGATCTCCAGAGGAAACATTTTCAAGCAAACTAACGATGTGCTCTCACATTCGGAAGAAATAACTTAATTTCTCTTTCACAATCACTCCTCGAATTGTCATCATTATGAACTCAACGTTTATTCCCATTATTTTTTTACATTTAAACCGAGAGCAAACGATAAATTTAAGCGCAAAAGATGAGCGTAATCCAGTAAAGCCAATAAAAATGTACTCCCAACTAAGAAAAGAGGAAAGCTTTTTAAAGCGGATGAATCTAACGGCGTAAAATTTGAAAATTATACCTACGTGGGATGTGAGAGACCCATGAATCACGTGATAAATGATAACGGGCGTTTTGTGCGGAAGCCACCGCTGAAAGGGTTTAACACGCAGATTATTCTGACCGTAGAAGAGTGAGGCAATGACTGGCAAATTACATTGGTATAAAAAGAGATAACCGCTGGATTGCCATTGCACTTTTGCTCTGGGTGAAATAAAATTAGAATATTCTTTCTAACTAGGATTTCTGGCTTTCGAGATTAACAACTTCTATTGTGGCATTCTAGAAAAGAGGCGCCATGAACCGCGCCATTATTCTTCGATCTTTGAATGAAAAAAGATTTTTAGGCGTTATTTCCCTCAGTGAAGATCAGAGAATAGAGGATACGGTTTAGGAGTTTTCTCCTTTCTGGTAACTTAATTAAGGAAGGCAATATCTTATCTATTCAAATCATAATTTCTTCCTTTCGACTTCTTCGTGATCTTAAATTGTAGCCATTTTCTCAAAGAGATGCGGCAGGAGTCAAGTTTCTCTCAAGTGATAGAAACTTTCCTTTTAACGCATTTTGAGATGAATAACGGACTTATCCTTTAACACGTGTATTTTAATGCTTGTCTACACATGTATTTCTGATAATAATAATTTCTCTGATGGCAAAAGAAAGGCCCAATTACATCCATTACAAAAGTAGATTATTATTCACGAACACACACAACCATTACCTGACCATAAAATCCGATTATCCGACACTCGAACTCATGAACTTATGGTTGGAATGCCAACACACTTACCACTTCGCCACCGTGACCGTGAAGCATCAACTGTATATATAAGTAACAAAAATCCCAATACATGTACGATATTACCTTCTTATATACCTTCACCTCACTTCAAAATTGTTTTATTTCCGGTTTTGAAAAGCACTTAAGTTTTAAGTGAAACAGATATTCCTTTCCTATTCGGCTGTGGTTGAAGTTTCAGTTTTCTAGAGAACTTCCAAATTAAATCGGACACTTTTGACGCAGTCATTCAAACTTGAAAGATGATACTGTGAAAGTGAGAGGGGAGATTATTAACATCAACTCGTTCAGGGGCTTAGTATATCCCTTGGGGATAAAAATCAAGCATACACCAATAGCCAGAATTTATTTTACAAATGCGTTTGTAAATAATTAGGTGAAAAATTACGCGATAGGTGAGGAAATTATCTCAAGAGTTGAGAGTAAGCTTCTTTTCGAAGCAAAGATGAACTCAGGAAACTTTGTCCATCAGACATTACTCTGGTTATTTAATCTACTATACGAGGCATAGTCAATATGAACTTCTTATACATCTTGAGGGCGAACTTTTGAAGTTCTGAGCCGGAGGCGGAATTCGAAACAGTGGTCCCTCTCGTTGGTAGAGAGCTCGGGAATGTCCGAAACAGTTCCCAAAATTTCGCTTAAACTTTCTGCGTAAAAGTGAAACATACTGGCCAATTTGTTTTAAACATCCCGTATAATCAATAGCCATACATAATGAGATTCCGAAAGAACTTATTTCTTTATCCAACGATTAAGGTCGCTTTAAAGTTGAACGGATTGCGGCCTCGAAGTTCAGAAAATGCTCTTTAATAAAACACTGCTCTATGATTCTTTGAAAAAAAAGAATTACATCAAAGTCGATACAATCAATCAATTGAAAAGATTATAATACTCGATTCTGTTGAATAACTCATGGTTAAACTCTTAAATTACGCTGAAGTACACGTCTCCGAGGAACCTGCGGTTAAAAAATATACATAAAAATGCTGCTCATTTATACATAAAATCATTCCTCCTAATTAAAAAATTAAATAAACTAAGATACTAATATTACTGCAATTGAGTTATAAATCGTGGATAAATAAAATTATAACGAATTAGGAAAGGAAGAAATCGAGTAAATGTTAGTTATCTAAACAAAGAGAACAGGAACGCTTATTAATGCGAATAGCACAAAAATATCCTACGAAGATCTGTCCGTTAAAGTATTCAGCCAGATGCTCTGTTTAAAGTCAACCCCTCCATCCATTATCTACCGAAAGCCCTGGGAGGGAATGGGGCGTACTAAGCAAGATGAGGATGGCGGTAGTTTGCTCTTGATTTCATTCGTGAGCCAGCATGAAATGAGTGAAACTTTTCCACCTGAGTACACTACAATGATCAAATAACTACCACTATTCATAGCATACAGTAACAATGCCATTAATTAGCGTCAGGCATACCTCAGTAATTCATATTATGATAACAATGAGAAAGGCTGAGAAAAAGGGAGGTATACAGAAAGATACATTTCCTCGGTCCTATTCTAACAAACAAATAAACATTTTCATTCATCAAAATAGAGTGGCAGAAGAAAAAAGAAATCAATTCCCGGAATCTAAGCCGAATTTTAGCTTCAGTATTATCAAGAAACTATTTATTAACGAATCACTAACGCCCGTAGTCCACCTATCCAAAAAGAGGAAATGATGTAGAAATGTTCAACCATAGCTGGGACTCGGACCCGAATCTCCCACTTGCCGGACGATTGCTCTACTTAATTATGTTAACTCTTATCTCTACTCAATTATGTTAACCCGTATTTCAGAAGTCGACAGAGAGATTGTTTTGCCTTGGTAGATTAACTGAATAGAGCAACTTAACCACAAGTAGGAGATCTGAGTTCGAGTCCCAGCTACCACTGACAGTTTCTCCTTCATTCTTTCTCCAAGTTCAAGCATGTGAATAACTCGCTTTCCCGCTTATGCCTATGCAAGGTTTTCCAAAGAGTAACTTCAAAAGTAGACCACAGAAAATCTTTTCTCTCTTCTGTGACTGTGAAAGGAAACCTAGTATATCATAAACTGACGCAAAGGCTTGAAAACAGCATACATAAAACCACACTGATAAAAGAAGCGAGGCTCACTCAGCAGAAAAACTCTTCACCGATTTAGTAGACGGGCGAATTTTTTTATCTCGCAAACGTTGCTTTGGCGGGACAAGCTATGGAGACGTTGAGCAACGTGCGACCTGAAAGCCCAACGCGCCATTGAGAGTCCTTTGTTTCGCGCCATTGCATTGTTTATAAACACCTAACGCGTCACTTTATCAGAACATCTCTCCGCCGTCGTTTGATGATATTTCGTCCAGTTTCGCCCCTGTACACCATAAAACTGCTCGCAGTGCGTCATAAAATCGGATGAAATCATCGGAAAAAGATGAGGTCATATCTCACCTCCACATTCTATCAAATTATCTCTAGCTTTGCCATGCAGGGAAATAAAAAGATGAACCATCCCTATGCTATTGCAATTCAGTTATTTCTGAAAATATTTCTCATCATCGTCTTCCACCGGGATTTAATTCAAGAGATTGCCCCCTCATCACGATGAATGCAGTATTTTTCATTTTTCTGTATTACGGGACAGTGAGAGTGTATCTTTCATTCGTCTCAGCCATGACCGCGGCTTTGATAAATATGAGGTATGAATGTTGCTGGAAGTTTTAATTTATCTCGATTGATTCTTATATAATGCAAGGGAAATATGTTACGATGCTGCGCAGAATTTGTTTTCCTCCTCTTACACCGTTCTGGCTCTGAGAGTAGGACAAAAGAAAACTCCTTCCTACATCTACATTAACACCCTGCAAGCCACCTTTTGACGTATGGCAGGGGGTGTCAACTCCAGGCGTTCGAGCTACTTTAGCTTCTCAAAACATCTTCAAAGAAAGAACACTCCGTAATCTCCACAGCAGATTTTTATTGATTATTTCCGTCAACGATTTGACATCTTCGTCGACGAAACCATCTATTTCTCTTTTACTCTCATTGTCGGATCAGTCGAAGAAGCAGGGCGTTCGCATAATACCGATTACGTCTTCCACAAATGTACTTTCTCTAAATTTATCACGGAATCGTAGCCTAGCTTCTAATCTCCTTTCTTTCATGGATTGTTAACCAGCATCAGAGAGCATTTTCTTGGCGGTTTCTTTTCTGTCGTAACAGTTCTTTATGATTACTTATATTTCTCAAATTCACTCCTAATTTTACCTAGTATTCCTTACTCCCTCTCCAGGGGTATTATCAGCATATGGAATATAGAGGTTGACGATCAGACTAGCCCTCGGGCCAATGAATTTACGGATATTATAATAGAAATCAAGCGATTGCTATTTTACTTCTTCTCTAAGGCTTAAATACATAGCTAGAATCAGTCGATGTTTAAGACATTAAAAAAATTAGACGCGTTAAAGTCATGATACCACTATATTTGGCACCATTCTCATTTTTAGTTGCTCTGTATATAAAGATCTCAAAAATATTATTTAATTTCCTGATGTATATTGTTACCAAAATTGTTTATTTCACTCGATTTCATTGATAGCAAAGATTTTTAAGTTATAAATTATCCTAGGTTGAAGTTATCGATAGATATTGTATTTTCCAACATCACGAGGTAATGATAAATTAGACAAGTCTGCAATTAATTTATACTACCTAATTAATTGCCACTGCATATTGATTTACTTCTCTTTTGTTTATTTACAATTTATCTCGATTGTTTTATTTTCTGATTCTTTATTTTCTGATTCTGATTCTCGAAGATGAACGATTGAAAAAATGAAATAATAACCATCACCTGCATATTTACATATAGTTAATTTGAGCTGATTTTATTATTTAGTTAATACCTACATTTTTGACATACTTTACCAGTTTTACGAGATTCGAGCCAAAAACAATATTGTATAACAAAATTGAGACTTCCCCTACAATTTTCTTTCTTGTGATCAGTGTCCCAATTTCATACATTCAATCTCAATATCCATCAACTTCCGATACCTTAAGTTTACAAAGAAAAGGTCTGCGATAGAAAGGAAAAATAAATTTTACATAAGTTACTTATGGCAGTTACTGACAGCAGATACGTAAACCGCACACAGGTGCGCACAGCCGTGACTATTATCATAGATCAATTATGTTACTTGAGCCTCTGGATAGCCATGTGGACAACGTATAAAAGTGATTCCGGATTCGATTCCCGGTAGAGGCTCACGTGAGAAATTACCTCAGCTGTCGAAACACTTTTAAAATCACTACTGCTATTAAAATATGCTACCATTCATTTTATCATAGAAAATGTTACTTTAAACATATTAAAGAAAAGAAAAAGAGAAAACTTCTGTACTGTAACTGAATACATGCACTTTATTTCATCATACATATCTTCATTTACTTTGACAGCCTATTTTAGAACATAGTACGCCCTAGATAGTACAAACAAGCTTATAAACCTCCTTCCAAACTGCTGGCGCGTAAGGGCGCGCTCATAAAATATATTTTCGCTCAATTTTGTCCGTGCCTTTCAACAGGGTACCGTCTTTTTAATTTTAATGTGCTAAACCCTTTCCTAGCCATTGACAAGCAAAGGCCTTTCTCCTATTCTTTGCTTCCTTTCAATCCTTTTCCCTTCCTTCGAATGGCCCCGTAAAATTTGCACAACATCCCAAACCTATCAAAAGATCCGGTGAATTTTGATGCACGCTGAGGTCGAAGACGCAACTCATAAAAGGAAGGAAAAAATGGCGTAGCGAACCAACTGAATGAAACCCAATACTTTCAACCGTACTTTAAGCGGTACTCGCATCGGTGTATTGGAACTTGGGTTTACTTCTACCATCTAGCTATTACAACGCAATGGCGAGGAGTTGAAACTATTCAGAGAAAAAATGATAACATACAATCCTAACAGTCATCTATATTCGACAGTTCATATTAGTAGTAGTATTGTTAAAAGTGCTTCGACAACTTAAGACATTTCACACGTAGGCCCCCACCGGGAATCGAACCCGGGACCGCTTTCTCTGAAGTCGAACGCGCTGCCCACTTGGCTATCTGGGAGCCCAGTTCATATCAATATTAACATGTAATAATTTTAAATATATTGTAATATTATTGTAAAAAGTGTTTCGACATCTAAGGTAATTTCGCACATAGGCTATCACCGGGAATCGATCCCGGGACCGCTTTCTCTGAAGTCGAACGCGCTGCCCACTTGGCTATCTGGGAGCCCAGTTCATATCAATATTAACATGTAATAATTTTAAATATATTGTAATATTATTGTAANGGAACATTTGAATTCTCCTCCGAGTTTCTGTTTCTATTTCTTTTCGGCCGAATATTTTAAAAAATTATTTGATTAATAATTTCTAGCTATCTATATATGTACCTTGCTGACCTTCTTTTCATTCCTCTTATTAAATGATTATGACGTTAAGGATGTATTTAGGTTTTTTACATACGATAAATAAATTATCAACATGTATACTGTATGCCTTTAAAACGTAAAAATTAACATATATTGCACTAAATCTATGCAACGTATGATTTGGATGCGTAATTTGCTAAAATATAGATCATCGTTAATTTCCCTTTAAGCTTTAAAGTCTAAATCAACATCATATATGCAACAATCATAAATTGTTAAATGTAGTTACGATTTTCATTTCATTAATTTGAGGAAATCTAATTTACTCCATTACTACTTTCCCGGTTTGAGTGAAATGAACCGAAACAAGCAAAGGCGGTTAACCTTGAGTTTCTAATTAGAAGAATGGTTTGCCCTTTGACCATTGCCTCGGTTTCCAGCTTTGAGTCAAGGAACACATCGCTGGCTGATCACTTTATATTTTATTCAAAATTAAAATAGCTCCGTAACGCGCTGCTTTGTAACTTCTTCCCCTCATAGGAGGATATCTGACATGTAATTAACAGGCCTTGTACTTTCTCCGCATTCTAAAATTAGCCATTTCGGTTTATTAATCTCTCTGGGACATATTTAGCATGAATGAGACACTAAGAAGTTAGAGTTGATGAATCTTGTCGTAAAGAATTAAACTTGTGAAAAACTCTCATTCGCCTCCATCCTATTGGCTAAGTTCTCGCTCCGTAGATTTTATTTATAAAAGGTAGGAAGTTTTAATTCTCAGATAAAATCCGCAGCTCATTGTTTGTCTATGAAAGGCAACCTCAACTAAAACTACCGAGAAAGAAATCCCGGGGCTAAGAATAATGAAAACAAGACAGCAGGTCGGCTTTTCGAGAAATCACATTTCATTAAGCTCCGAAAAATATTTTATAATGTTCTTTCTTTCCTAAAATGCGAATCTCGAAATTATTTTCCTTGCTCTTAGTAAAACTTCCGCAGCAGAATTACTTGAGGAATTTAATATATCAAAATGGTAATAAAAGGGTGTTGCTGGAACTCATCAAGTCTTGGCGAAAACAATGAAAATTAAACACTGATAAAGAATAAAATATAAAAGAGTGCGCATTTCAATGAAATTAATCCCAAAGATTAATGCTCGCCGCGAAAGCTTATTGGCATGGCAGCAATAAAGTACTTCAATTTGGATGACTTCATTGTCGTTGCAAAATATGAACCCTGAATCGAAACAAGCGGGATATATATTTTTCAGCAGTAATACCCACCAAAATTTTGTTCATTGATTCCTACATTCATACTGTAGAATTACCTCAGGAATTTAATATATCCAAATGGTAATCAAAGAGTGTTGCTGGAACTCATCAAGTCTCGGAGAAAACAGAAGAATTAAAAACTGCGAAAAAATTAAAATATGAAAAAAGTACACATTTTAACAAAAACTATAAAAATCCTAAAATTTGATTTTCACCACGAATAATCATTGGTATGGAAGCAATAAATTACTACCGTTTGAATAATTTCTTTGTCGTTACAAAATATGAACTTTGAAACAAGAGGGATGTATTTGTTTCAACAACATTACGCACCGAAATTTTATTCATAAATTCATAAATTTGCATAAAGAACTTCACGGGTACCAAGTAATACTCCCATCTAAATTGTCTATTACAATTAATAAACAAATATTCATCCATTGTGCATTTGCAAAAACCTTTAAGCCGAGTTGATCTCCCGTTTCCTTACATCGTATACATGATTCATAGCATACGGTTCGAGCTCTGGTATATATCTCAGAATAATCTTAACCGCACTCTGCACACTTTAAAAGGAAATGGATAAGTTCTTCCCTTTTAAATGATCGAAGCCTTCTCCAGCCAACACCCTTTCTATGCTAGGATGGCTACCAGGGTTCAACTATCTGTTTCTGGACGAAGTTTTTCCTTCTTTTCTTTTTTTAAAGGAGATAAGAATTATATTCCGTGAGAGAAATTTCCTTTCTATTATACTTGATCAGTTATCCCTTTCACTGGATGCAGCTCCGTTCGGTTTCTCTTAACAGTCTACTGAGCATTTATGAAAGAGAAGAACCTTTCCAAGTTTGCCTTGAGCTTTGGGATACTGAAGAGAATGTTGCCAATTCTCAGTTTCCCTGAGAAACATTACGTATTCTCGCAGCGTCGGAGGTGTTCTGCTTTGTTGAGTTTATTCTCATCTCGAGTCATGAGCGATAAATTTTACAAGAAAAATGTGCGGATTAGCTACTCGGGTTAATACAGCCGTTAGGCGAAAGAAAGCCCTTCTCCCTTCAGACATCTTCTGCATTAATCAAAAATTTTTCAAAACTTTCTTTACAATATTGATAAAGTTTTGAAATACCCCCGATCTATTTATAAATTGAAATTTTTCTTCTATTTTTTATTATCGTACTGATTATCAAACAAAACGTCAAATAAAGCCATAGAGTGGTTTATGAGGTGAAAGTGCTCCAGTACTTCACTTTGATTTCAACTTCATATTTCTTTTAAATTTCCAAAAATAAGTGTGTTTGATGCTTCTAAATTAAACATATAATAGCAGTTAGTGGAGAGGAAAAATTTCGACTTTAGTCGGAATTTTAAACGGAACGAATATGGAATAAATCAACAGATTAAAAGAATAATTAATAAAAGTGAGAAATGAAAATTTAAAAATATAAAGATACTCCTTTGACTCTTTAAGATGTCCAAGGAATCATTGCGGACTAAAGCTTAATTCTAAGATACGTAAATCTGATAAATATAAATTAATTATACACTTTCCCAAAATTGCTTTCGAACATATCTGATTTATTTTTAAAGCCTTTACGCCCATGTTCGTGAACACAGATTTGCTCAGGGAAAATCAAGCTCTTACTTTGACCTTTTATACCTTAGTTTATATAATAAAACTACTTTATTTAAGTGTGAGATTGAAACTTATTAGTCTCATCTGAGATCCAACCATTATATTTATCTAGGTGTGTTTAGAAGCAATAAATTATTTTCATACATTTAAATAAACTCGAAGGAACAACAAAATATACCATTGCACCAATCCCACCTGTCATTCAACCCACAAAATACTCTAAGCAATCTTAATTTTTAAAATTCTACTTTGCATTTCAACGACAATTTCTATTATGGAAATTTTTAGTCGACAAAATATTTCAGTATCAAGAATATATCAGTGATAATAGTTTTAATGTATTACAATATATCCTATTTCTGTAAACTTCTACTGTAAGAGTGTGACCTCTGATACATTATGACAGTTAATCTTACAACTCACTGATAAACACTATTCAAACATTTTTAATAACATAAAATCTAAGCTGATCAACACTACTTTACATTCATATCGTCACTCACCACACTATAAATTCAAACTCACCGATCGAATCAGTTTGTTACTACCGCATAGTGAATTTCCATAAGTACTGGAAATTAACACGCGGAACACATTTACCAGCTCTTACTGCTGCAGTAAGAAATACCGTTTTATCAATGTTCTGAAATCGTTTGACGTATTACGATTCCTACCTTAAAGCCATTAACTACGTCGACAAGGAGGTTATATTTAACGTTCAAGAAGGATATAACCCTTTAAGAATGTGTCTGATTATAGGCAGTCGCTCTCTCAAGACCCCGACCTCAAGTTCCTGCAGGTAGGAAATTTTCAAGTCTCCTCAACTTCCCTGACAACACTTGCTGGGTTGACTCACATACTCCTGCGCACTTGTTATGCGGGAAACTTGAGCAGCCTCCGTATTTTGACGTAATCTCCATCCTTAGGCAGCTCGTCTTCAAATCCTGAGCACCTTAGTCCAACCATGTGATACTTTATCGAGTGTCACTTTTTCTCCTTCGATGGGTACATTCATAAAGAGTTCCTTAAAAACGGTAATTAAAATCCTGAGCATTCATCTCATAATTTGCAACGAGCAAATTCTCCCAAAAATTCGTTAAAATTCTTTCGATTAAAAATAAGATACAAACGCTATTAGACATCCAAATCCTAAAAATGTAGGAAAAAAGAAATAATTCGTGCAATGGTCAAAAAATTGTAAGTAATAATATAACCAACTTACAGTGAATGTATACAATTTACGTATGATTTTTTTCAGCAATATCAAGATTAATGTAGTTTAATCGTAATTGATTGATCATGTATTGATTGCAATCAATCGCCAAAATTAATTTCAGATAGCCTCTTAAAAATATTATTTCCTTCTTTGTTGATACGTGATTGTTTTCCACACAAACGAGTGAAAAAAGAACAAAGGTTTTTTTCTCTTCTATGATATGACTTTCCACAAATTAATACCTGAACATACCGATTTCCTGATTGCTTTTCGCCGAAATTTGGCGCGAATCACTTATACCTTCCTATTAACTTAATTCGTAAGAAACTGAGGCTGCTGTATGACAAGTTATTGAAATCACTCAAAATCATTTCGAATAATTTGAGACATTGTTATTTGAAATATAACTCCATAAAAATGCAGCCAAATGAATTCACCAAAATAAATCCATAACACTTTACTGTTTTGGATTTTCTCACGCCTTAGAAAATCACAGAGTTTCACTTTTTGTTAACACTTAAGACCACTAACTCGTGAAAGTTTATCATAATTCCTAGCTCTTATATACCCTAAAAATGAGGTTAACTATTCAAAATGTTGATTTACTCGACTATTCAATTGCCAAGGTTATTATGTTCAAGAAATGAAATGTTATATGATGAAATACAGAAAGTTGAAAGTTTCATTTACCACTAATCGGGAAAAAATTAATTTGACGTGCTCGACCTTTACATCAATATATATTCCTTATTTTACTCATCAGATGATGCTTATCTCTATTTCTTTGGTGAATTGTTTTATTTAATTAATTTTCATGGTGTTATTTTTCCTTGTGATCGTTATGTATGTTTATTGTGTTATTAATATTTCCTAGATATTTTTAATTTGAACTGTTTAAACTGACCTTTACGGTGAATCTTAGTGACTATGAAAAGGGTAGTTAATTATCAACTTGTGTCTCTTTTCATAATGTTGTTTTCAATTCTGCATTACATTAGTAGCTTATACTATTTTAGTGAATATCATGTGTTTGTTGTTATAGATACCTTTTTTATATTTAGGTTATGATTTGGATATTTTTAATGCCTTTTAGTTATTAACCTCAGCAGCTTTATGCAGTTTTCTCTGGTTGTTAGTTTTTACTAAGTTTTCCTAAGGATTTTTACTCGAAAAATAATTACATTCTATTAATTTTAGTTACCTTATAGTAATATTTAGCATTTAAATATAATTAACAATGGCTATGAGTCAAGTGGAAAAGGAGAATGAAGTCTCAATTTCGCCACAAATAAAAACATTATTTATTTACGTCATGTCTGGAATCGACTTCAGTAACATTTCGTAAGACTTCTGAAAAGGGACTCTTTCGATCCAATTTTCTATGATAAAAATTTCAGTAGATAACACTGAAGCAAAACGATCCTATAATAGTCCCCCCCAAGACATCTATTGGAATAGGAGAATCGAAGTTTTTCGTATGGAATTTATTTCTACCTTTCTGAGCTTCTCGACGACACAGAAAAAGGCTAAAACCCATTTTAAGTCAAATGATCCTCTCCTTCAAGAAATAGGCTATTACGTATAATACACCAATTCTTTGGAAATGCCACCTCTTGCCGCATAACAGCAAACTGAGTTGAGGAAAGGCTTTATTCATAAAACACACGACGATATCTCAAGATTTTTCAAAGTAACGTCTGACTGAAAATACCATGTACTTTTTGTATCTAAACTAAATTTTATCTGTAATGTAATGCCTACGGGAGGAAGGTTTGGAGAGTTTTTCCTCCCGTCTATGGGCGAATGCCAGGCAGTTATTATCAAAATTTTTCATGTTATACTCCCCTCCAGTATTACCACCTTGCCAGATGGCCAAATTGTAACGGAATTAAAAATAAACAATCAACAATGATCACAGGATGAAAATAAATTAAACTTGTGGAAACGTGCGATATTGCATTAATTTATACTTAATACAGTTTTGTGAATAATAGATGTTCGTGAATCCATTCTTTTAGGAGAAAATGGACTGATATCAGGTTGATTAACTGTATTATTTGCAGAAATAATGTTAATCTTATACTGTTATGTGCGGAAGATATATCAGAATTTATTACTGGGCTTTCACTAAAAGTGCTGCTAATTATTGTATACACTCCCAGTGAATGTTTTCCTAATCACCATATGTCAAGTATAAGAGGGAATTAAACAGATAATTTAAAGGCTAATCAACCTATACGCAGAAGACATACGAATGACCACTACATGAACATATATTCATGTACTGTCATACAGAATATCTAAATTCTAAAAACTAAATTTATACTTGGCGATTGGACTAAAAATCGCGAGAGTACTACAATAAAAAACAATTCTTTAAGAATTTCCGGAGATCGTGAATAGCGAAAAAAAATACACGAAAATTTTATTTTTTTATTTTCCGAAAATGTCGACCCCCGTTAAATCGGCGGTGTCTATCAACGCTCCAAATTCATCAGTAAAGGTGCCACTTTCGCCTTCATGTTCCCTTCCATTTTTCCCCTATCGCATTCGATCTCCTAATACTTTTCCGTTCCCTTCCACAAAGACTCAACCTCCCGCTGCATCCATCAATTTGTTTTTGCATAAATTGCTAATTTATCACCCAATGTGTTCCCTTCCTCACCCGCGCCTCTCTCATCGGGAAGAAAATCAAATGATCCGCCGCTACGCCTCTCTCGAAGGACTTAAAATATTTAACGAAAGTCTTCCATTCTAGGCGACGCCAGAGAGGAAAACGTGGTCACACCGTTCCCATTGAACTCTGATCTATTTATTTTACCATGCAAAGCCTCGCTTTTCATACTCGGGAAGCTCCCTCCCACTCTCCTTCTCTAATCCCAAAATTACCTTCTCCCTTCATCATCTTTTGCGCCCCACCTGTGCTCTCACTTTACTTCTCCCCCAGGCGTGTTCTCCCAGCCCCCAGCTCTGCCTCTTGGTCCAGCCCCCCCTCCTATTCCCTCTTAGACCCACCCTAAGCTAAACACTTCATCATATCCAACCTCATTCCTCCGACCTCTAATTACAGTCCTGGCTGCACACTAAAGGCGATATAAGGCTAGAGCTACAAAGCTATCCACGCATTCTTAAAGCAAAGGGCGCGCAGGATAACCTTGTGGCCTCAACAGCCATCTGTTGGTAGATGAGACATATTGCTGTGGAGCGTTATGTATCGGCTGAGGCAAGTAAATAAGGCGTTAGAGGCGATGAACTGCGCTCCCGTTCTCAACTCGTGCTTCTATATTTGGTGAGAGGTACTCAAGCGTAGAGAGGAGACGCTGCTTCGGAATCCAAAATAAACGACGCTCATTTTTTTAACGAATTCCCTCCTTGCGTGAAGCGAAATTAAGGTTCTTGCTGGGCTAATTGATGTTTTGTCACTTGAGTGCGCATGCTTTTTAAACTGCAGTTTTCGGCTGTTGTTCCTTCTTATTATTTCCTTCTTATTAAATATTACCAACCCGGTAAGTGGTGGTCTAAATCAAGAGAAGTACCCGGTAAATATAACGTCATAAAATAATGTTATAAAAGTTGCCGTAGGATTGCTTCCATAAGAATGATTTAATAAACATTTTCGCGAACTTACTGTCAACGGTTTTTAAAGTACGTTAATATTTTCTACTTCGTTCGTAGGTTTAAAATTTTGATCTTAATGTCAATTCTCAATATTTCTCTTTCAAGGATTTCATCATCTTCAACTTAACTTAATTTAGAACAAGACTGTGGCGGGCGGGCCATAGCATCACGAAGACATTCTTCCACTTTCCGCGTAATTTGATTAAAAAATCGGAAGACCGTAAACCGAAAGTGCTCCTATTTTTACTTCAGCATTTCTCCGGAGCTGGAATGTATTTTTTTTAAGTTTGGTAGACCAATTCTCTGAAAAAGCTTTCTCTAACCGATACCATTCACATCTTACGAAATTATGTTTGAAATAAGTAATAACNCTACGTTCACTCACACTGAAACGCATCCCAAAAAAGCCTCAAAGCGCCGACGCACATAGACCGTTGCGGAAATGTCTAATTAAATCACGACGTTATAAAATTACGGCATTGAATTACGTTATGTCGTTCTTATTTTCACTAATCAAAATCATCTTTGGGTACTTCAGTCGGGGCAGGCTCGAGATTTCGGTGGAAAGTTCAGCTGCCGCCACAAAAACCATTGTCGTTTAAAATAAATGAGAGGGAGAGAGCGATGGAGCGGGAGAATATAATTGATGTCATCCTCCATCTCCCCAAATCTCTGTCTCTTTAATCCGACACTTGTATTTATTTGAGAGGACTCTTCGACGCAACGGAAAAACAATGCGGAGAAGAAAAAAGGCGAGAAGTGCGAGATATCAGAGGTACGAGAAGTCATTAAAATGGGAAACATGTATAAGCTCGTTATAAATAATCTTGGAGGGAACGCCTTTAAGTTAAGGCAACTCTTTCGAATGAATCTGATACATCTCTACAGGTACACATTACGCCTGCTCACAATTTCCCATAAAATATTACCTGGGTATTATTTTTGTGCTAGAATTTTAGCTTCCTGAAGTCAAAATTGAAAAGGATTTCTAATTAGATCAAATACAGAAAAAGATGCCTACATGCAATGTGGAATGTGAGGACCCGTTCTTCGTAGTACTTGGGAGTTGGTAGTACTCAACTTAAATACCGAAAAAATACACGAGAAAACCTTTCAAGTACAAATCTATTATTAGATATCGTACATCTTAATATAAAAGTCTAATTTTCATCCGCAATTCGTGTATATGTAGTAGAAGTCGAATATATTGATAAGTCGTACTTATATATATTGTTGTATTTATTGATATGCTTTTAATTCACATCTTAAGGTTTAGAAAAACACACCAATACGAAAATAAAATAGGCAAACAGTTTTTCAGTGTTTGAACGCCATCGCTCACACGCCAAATTCGGCAAGGATAACCTCAAAATTCGGATAATATCAATTTCTCTGCATGGAAGATATCAAAGCAGTGCCTAACAATTAACACGGTAAGCTAGATAAGCGGCATAGCTTCTCTCCCGCCATTACCGAGCATATGCCAGAGTAATTCACATTTGGGAAACTACCGCACTTTTTGCCCGAAAATTCCCTTCTAGCGCCTCTAGATAATGCGAAATGATACTCCGAGTCTTAACATAAAACTTGCCCCTTTAAGCGTCAAAAGTCCTTCGTTTTGTAGCGTACATCTTCTTTCTCGTGCTCTTACTTAATACTCTTAATTTGCGCCAAAGTTCTCGCCGAGAAACGTATGCCCCATAACGTGCGAATACAAATTACACACAAGCCTCTCTATCTTATTGAACTCTGACCGACACGTTTGCCTTGCTAATTCCAGCTCCCCTTCATCCACTTCCCCAAGAAGTCTCACCTCTTCCACAATCTCTGGAAATGCGAACCTCTTTTATTCCTGCTTCCTCGCACGACTTTCTTATCTTCCCGCCGAGAAGTGTCCACACCGTCTCCTCCCAAAAGACTTATCCTCATTTTTTACCGCCTCCGGGTAGAAATGCTCCTTCAACGGCCCTATCTTTACGACTTACCCAGAAGTTAATTTAAATACTTTTTTTTCTTCCAAAACTCTTACGTTGAATGAGATTCGTTTATTGTTTCTTTTATGATGCACGACCCTTTTTAAATCAAAACTTCCTTACCTTCTTACCTTTCTTAGTTTATTGGTTTTATAAACATTTTTACGGAATTGCCGCTATTTATCAGCAAGAGCCCTATAGGATTCTTTAATATGAGGTCATTCACTGCATAATTTCAGCCATAGGGGATAGGTTAAAGGGTTGTTTCTTTAGTAATTTCACCTCGCTTCCATTCTAAATTAAGTTCGCCCATTGCTTGGATCTACTGATGTACAAAATCCTCGAATTGTTTTGCGTAAGAACGACATATCTAATATTCAAGCAAGAGATAAATCACCTTCTATAGAGCGATACTTCATGATTTGCGATGATAATTGACCATCGAGTGTGCACTTAACCTGTCGATAAACTAAAGTAGTACGAAAATTTAACAATAGTAAATACGCAAGATTTGGTAAAAAGTATCTAATGACAAATAAATATCAAACTATGTATGAGTTTGCTCAGGTAAACGTGCTTCATTAAATGAGAAATGTAAATATCATATAAAAATATAATAAATGATATTAAAATGTGTTGTCTTATAATATTAATAAAACGTTTTGTGTTATAATAGTAACGCGTATTTTAATTGCTAAGTAATATAGAATGGTTACAAAAAGTAAAATGTTGTAAGTGTAATTGAATGTAATGTAGATTTGTAATTGCCGATTATAGTATGATAGGAACTACCTATGACAATGACCTGTCCCATACATGCTTACGTACGTCGTTAGATGAAGAAATTCATAATTATTGTAATGTTCATCTAAAAATAACTTCAAAATCATTCTCAATTATTAACTGATATAATGAAGCTTCGTGTGAGTTAGACAATATTGCGAAACTATTTTTAGCTATGATCAGAATTGTAAACGAAACAGTTTTTTTTAATACACCAAAATACATCGACTACTAAGCATTTTAAGTAGAAGTCATAAACTTTCCAGGAATTCTACAAAATAATTCTAAACACAGATAAGCTAAAATTAGAAAAGTCATCCGTTCAACATATTCCATCTTGCGTTCATGCTAGAAACCTCAAATTGTCAAGTACTCATTTTTTCATTATCTACCTATAAAAATGCGATGCTATGAATTTTCACTGACTATGACGGGATCGAGCTAGTGACCTTTGAAATCGGAGCCATCCTCGTTAGGCAAAAAGACAACCCTCGCCGGACGTAATCTTATAGTAATTGTGTATAATCCGAAAGAAAAATCTAGAAAAGGGGAAAGAGAGGTAAAATATGAACCGAAAGAAGAGGATTAAGCTTAATCGGGTTTGCGGTATTATGTTCCAGCCAGGGAAACTACGAATCTGAAAAGGCCCTCCAAAAGCGCGCACGCTACGTTCACTCACACTGAAACGCATCCCAAAAAAGCCTCAAAGCGCCGACGCACATAGACCGTTGCGGAAATGTCTAATTAAATCACGACGTTATAAAATTACGGCATTGAATTACGTTATGTCGTTCTTATTTTCACTAATCAAAATCATCTTTGGGTACTTCAGTCGGGGCAGGCTCGAGATTTCGGTGGAAAGTTCAGCTGCCGCCACAAAAACCATTGTCGTTTAAAATAAATGAGAGGGAGAGAGCGATGGAGCGGGAGAATATAATTGATGTCATCCTCCATCTCCCCAAATCTCTGTCTCTTTAATCCGACACTTGTATTTATTTGAGAGGACTCTTCGACGCAACGGAAAAACAATGCGGAGAAGAAAAAAGGCGAGAAGTGCGAGATATCAGAGGTACGAGAAGTCATTAAAATGGGAAACATGTATAAGCTCGTTATAAATAATCTTGGAGGGAACGCCTTTAAGTTAAGGCAACTCTTTCGAATGAATCTGATACATCTCTACAGGTACACATTACGCCTGCTCACAATTTCCCATAAAATATTACCTGGGTATTATTTTTGTGCTAGAATTTTAGCTTCCTGAAGTCAAAATTGAAAAGGATTTCTAATTAGATCAAATACAGAAAAAGATGCCTACATGCAATGTGGAATGTGAGGACCCGTTCTTCGTAGTACTTGGGAGTTGGTAGTACTCAACTTAAATACCGAAAAAATACACGAGAAAACCTTTCAATTGAAATGATTTACTAAATAAATATTAAATACATTACTGATATATAACATATCATAAAATAAATGTTAAATGCATCATGATATATTACCTTTCGTATGCCTCAGTTTGATATTAACAATTTTTTCGCTCAAAGTTTGAATTATGTTTTAGCACAGGAAATACAAGATAGATATACCTACGCTAATAATTTATCAAGTTTTTAGTTATGTAGTAAAAAGGATATTTTGGATTATAAAACAAAGCAATATTATTATAAAAGTTATAATTTAGAATGACACTGACTCAGAGTATTACAATAATCCAACTAAGAAATTTGTTTTTACACAGCAAAAATAAAACATAAATTTGAGTTGTTGAATTTGAGTTCTTGGGATATAAGATATGTATCCCTATACGTTGAAAAAAAAACTGATTGAAATTTTTAGGTAAAAAACACATCAAATATAACCATTCTATATTGAAATCATTCTATAAATATTTTCAAATAAAACAGCCTTTATATTGCGCTGAGAGACCCGTTTAGCTCTATGTTTGGTCTTTGTCCAAACAAGTGAATTAAAAAACATGAATAACAATTTACGAATATATTACCAAAGGGAGAGTAAAAAGAGCTACTTCGAGGTACGTGCACTTTCGCAAAACTTTCGCAATGATAATATATACTTCAGCAAAAGTAGGAAGTTTGAACCCAGGCTAACCGCATAGAGGAAAAGGCATCACGAGTACTTAACGCTCGCGCAGCCAAGGTAATGGTTTGAAGCATTACGTTGCGGCATTGTTTGCTGACCTAGTGAGACTGCTTTCCCTCGCGGCCTGTCTAAGACGCCGACATTAGATCATTAAACTTATATGGCTGCCGTCAAGGATAGCGATGCTTTTCCTCCGGCATTTTCTGTTACTTCTCAGCACACCGCTCCGTCGGCCTTAATTTCTCGAGTCCCAAATGAACGAAGTTGTTGCTCCACGGTGCTCCCCGCAACAATTTTCTGAAGCGTGCGTAATAAGGGTGGCGTGAATTGATGCCTCCTCGAGCGAGCAAAGATAGAAAAAGAGCACATCGAGAAACAAAGCTGCCTCTGATGGTGCTTTATTCTTACTTCTCTTCTTCTAAGGCTACTCCACGGGACGTTGTAGCTAATGCTCGCACAACACGCTCAGTGGTTATTGATTATAAAGAACTCGGCAGTAAAAATGTAAGAAAAACCCCGTCCGACATTTTTTATCCTTTCTTTTTCAACCATAACAGCCAATGAACTGTGGTTTCCCTCTAAATCATTCCTTACAATGTATGACAGCTCTAATTCTTCTCAAGGGACGCGCCCTGGAAGGTTACGGAGGACAGAGATAATCATTTATAAGAAGACATTCCAAGTTATGTTGAGCTGAATTTATTGATTTGAAGCGCAAATATGGTGTACTTGCTGAAATAATAATCTTCATTGGAAAGTATTTTATATAATGGAAGGTTACGGAGGACAGAGATAATCATTTATAAGAAGACATTCCAAGTTATGTTGAGCTGAATTTATTGATTTGAAGCGCAAATATGGTGTACTTGCTGAAATAATAATCTTCATTGGAAAGTATTTTATATAATGTGAAAAGATAGAGAAAATATAACTATGAAGTAAACAGATCTTGCCCCGTTAAAATCTTATACGTTAACATAATTTTCTCGCGAAAGAAACTTTATAAGATTATATGTTTTGTATCTTTGGTTTGCTTTCTTAAAGATTTTTAAAAGAAATAGGTGCCAGGATTTCTTTGTATCGAGAATAGTGAAATACTAAATGAGAGATAGATAGTGTGTATTGACGACAGATCTCCACAAAATTTATACCTAAATCGTTATTAATAAGGTTAATGTTTTACTTCTCCCCTTCTCTTAATAATTACAATATATACTGTTAAATTTAACTGCAACTTACATGAGTTTCTCAAGATGATTTTCTTCCATAAAGGCCAGGTAGGGCAAAGTCTTAACAAGTTGAGAATAGGATATTCTAAATCCTTGTGTTGCATAGAATAACCAATATTTACCTTGATCGTGCGCGAAATATTCATATTCCTCCATCTCCAAAGATATCATTGCTAATTATTACCTTTTGTTTGAGAAAAGACTCACATAACAGGCAGAATAATTTATGAATACTTGGTATAGCAAATACCCAACTTGAGTAACTTCTAATACAACTGTCCGATATTCTGAACAGAATACTTTAATTTCGACTGCCTATTTAGTTAAGTTAATCTCAAGTGGAAAACATTCAACTTCAGAGGTCCGTTTTAAAGTAAAAATTTTCTATTTCAACGGAACTCAAACAAAAAAGGATAAAGCGGTGGGAAAAAACTTGCCAGTTAAAGGCATTCAAGTACCGGATATCAGATAATTATCGAAGACTTTAGTATATCCTCAAAGCACTCAACTATCAAACGAATTTTCCTACATTGTAATATTAGAAATCGATAGTTCTCGAGTCTATCTGGTTCTCTTATGGTTTATTTACCGCAGTATACAATAGCAGAATCGATACGGTTTTCCTTTAGCCATACGGTATATCTAAGAGTGTAATTTACGTTTCGTGGCAAAAAGGACAAACTCCGATCATTCCCATAAACTTGTGAGAGAACGTGCGTTCAGTTGGATAACTGCCAAGAAAGAATAACAAAGCGGAGGAAAGATGACATCTAAGTTAGCAGGATGATTGGAAGACAAAGGCAGTCAAAAGAAGATATTATACGCATGGAAAAATACGTCCTCGCTCACCAGAGCCATGGCAGAATGAGAGATATGCCGATGTATACGTCACTTTACTTAAATGAGTGCGTCGGGACAAAAGATTGCGGAGGAGTTATCGATGGAAAGCTTGCTGAGGGAAGGAAGCTTATATCCGTCCCTTCATTCAACACAGCTTCGATATTCTTTCACCACAACGGCGGGAAAGTTGCACTCGTGACAAAGACCAAACTCTCACTCACAAAGAGTGTGTTGCGTTTGAATGAGGAATGTGCGGATGCCATAAGAGGGGTTCGACACTCCAGTAACGACAACGGCGCGAAATCTGTTCTAAATGAGAAAGAGAACGAGGAAGAAAAATATTGAGCTACAAAACGGGAAATGGAAGAAAGAGAAATGGCGAGAGATAATATTGTGAGGGAACTACGGAAGGGAAGAATGGCTCTAAATGCTTTGGGTATGATAACGAGGAAGTTCTACAAAGCTGGTGTCCTGCATAATTTACTGAGATGAAAACCCTCACGGTGCTCTGCTGGAAATAAAAGAGCACTCCGGTCCCCCACTTCCATTAGGGATTTCGTTACTACGGCCGGATGCAATTTGTTATACTTCAAATCGGATAAATAGTGCGCGGAAAAATTATGTGATGGAAGGCTCCCTGCTCAACGCCTCTCCGGAAAGTTGCACCTCGGAAATTGTCGAAAATGTTTGAAAGAAACTACTCTTTCGAGAGCGTATTGCTTGAAAATCGGGTAAACTCCGGGCTATGTATCCAATAAAAGAATCCCTATTATGCCCCGAGATTTTTCACTCCTAAATCCACCAAGTTTTCCCTAACTTTCTCATTTCTTGAAAATCTACGCTTTTCCACCTTGCCCTAAAACTGGGAAAGATCGTGCATTTAGGTACATCCGTTCACTGTTCGTAAAAAACCATATGGGGGGGAAGCATCCCCTCTCTCGGAGGCACATCATTTTCTGCTGGAAAAGGTAAAAACGTTTTAATCTATGGATCATCCTTCTTACGTAGCCAACCAAGCGGAAAGGTATCTCGATAGGCCATTCACCCTGTCTTGACATCATAGCAATCTCGCGAATCGGGAAAAACCCACTCCACGCACCTAACACCCTTGGCAACTTAGAGCCACTTCCATTTTTATCCCTCGGTACAGAGCTAACGGAGGGCTCTTTCAGCGCCCGTTCGCTCTGCCAGCCTCGAGGACACCGCTTTTTACAAATCCGACTCCTCTATCCACATCCTCGACGCATTCCCACTGCTAAACCCCGGCACCCAATCGCCTCACCTCTACTCACAGCCTCATTCCTAGCCTCCGTTTCTTCCGTCCTAGCTCTCCAACAAACACATCAGCATTCAACATCTGTGGTTCATCTCCTTCCCTCGCTAAAATCCCACTGTTGAGTTATCTTTTCTCTTTCTCGAGTGCTCTTCCCTTAGCTCTCCTTCTATCCGGGCTGCATCCTCTACTTTCCTTCCTTCATCATTCTCTCGACCCCTGCCTACCCCCTTTTATCTTCCCTATTCCGGTGCTCCCTCATCCCTTCATCCTTTCTTACCCAACCGTCATTTTTCATCCCTTCCCATTCGACTGACCTACGCTATGCCTCGCGCGTTTCGCCGACCTCGCACCACTCCGCGGGCCAAGACGCCTTAGAAGAAATTCTAGATGGGACCACCGTGTGGAAGCGGGACTTAATATGAACAAATTCCCCAGATTTGTGTCTGCGACGCATTTTAAGTATACAGACTTTTGCCATTTCGACTGGTATGGGAATTTCATGCCAAAATCTCAAACAGACATTCCTCGAAGTAGCTCTTTAGGAGGAGAGGTCGTGACACGGACTGCATTATAATGAAGTGCAAAAGTCTATGGCCTCTATGGTGAGAACTTTGATAGTAATTGATTTATCGAAATTATTCCTCAAAATGAACTCTCATAATAACGTTAATGTTATAGTAATCTTGATAAGGCCATAGCTTAAAAATCTGTTTCATAAAACTACAGTTATCATTAACTATCACATTCTAGACGGCCTGCACAACGTAGGACACACGGACCACATAAAGCTACTAAGGTTCATCCAGCTGCTAGCAATTGATTTTATAAATCGAATTAGTACACAAAATGTAGTGAATATTTTACTTTAGAATGAAATGAGGCAATCAAGAAGAGGTTTTCAAAAAAATGTTTCAAGAATATAATACTATCATTCAGATCCAAATTAAAAAAAGCTATTTCCAAGGAGAAACGGACAAAACAACCACACATCCTAAAGAGCAAATTTACCTTGTACAAAAAGCTATTTACAGTTTACACGATAATGTATTACAATAAATATCCATTCATAATCTTTAGCCGTAATTCACAAAGAGTTAATTGAAGTCATATTCATGTTCTTTGTTAGTTGTAAAATAATTATTTTTTCTGAATCCTATTTCTGTGGCCCACGATCAGTTTCCTCGCCAAATTGGCTCTTTCACTCTTATAATTCAGGGTCTGCATTCTATTATACATTCAGTAATACTATTTAATTGATGCATGTATCCTAATTTGGGAGTTTTACGCCAAAGTTATTTTTGATGGAAATTTCGACTTTAACAGTTGATAGTTATTTATATTAAAATACTAAGCCATAAAAAGCTTTTATCAAAAATTATAAATTTTTCTAGAATTTCCTTAAATTTTGCATTGATTTGGTCTTAGGGACATCAGAGGTGCCACGACTAGGATCAAGAACGGTTTTGTGGAAAAAACATACATTTCATCACAGAAAAATGTTCCCTAACAAGAAAACACCCAAAAGGAGGAGGGGAGAGTTGGAACCTGCGAAGTGGCAGGAAAGAGAAGTAGATTGCATTATATGTGGCCAACAAAATGAAAACGAATGAGAGCAGTAAAAAACTCGTTACTAAAAATATTTACTGCTAGACCAATGGATGGATTGATATAATTAATAAAATTAGATAATTAATGCAAAATGTCATAGCTGAAAGCAATTTGATACGTTAAAAACATTTTGATATCAAATAATTTTCTATACAGAATATTTAATAAAGTGAATCCAAGAACGCGATCTGCACTAGGAATGCGATGTTCGTAAAAAAACGAAATGCACCGATTTGGACTGAGTCCATTTAAACCAGGAAGCGCATACAGTAACCCGAGTGGGAGTGGGGGTAGAGCAGACCTCCTTGCGGTGAAAGAGCAAGCAACGAGCAGCAAAGTATATTGAAGACCGCCGAGCATGACGTCCCCCATCAATTTTACATACCAGAAGCTCTCCTCTTATTCAAACTTTGTGGATCGTCATTGATATATCTCCAATATTTTTAAATCCTACGCAGCATGTATTATGCTCAAACAGCGATGAAAAAGAAGCAACAAACTCCAATGATGGAAAGATTCTCCGATTAAAAAATAACTCTGAAAATGCTTTCAAAGCCTCGCGATAACTAGATGGAGCATTCAAAATATCTCTTGCTTCTTTCTTTGCAACAACCTCGCCTGAAACTCGATTCCAAATGTCATATCTTCTGCTTAATGCCAGTTTTTAATGAATCAAAATGAAGAGAGCGAAATTTTTTTTCATTAATTCATTACTAATAGAAAGTAAGGGTAAGAGTATTCTGGTGTTTCTGCAGAATTCTGGATTACCACTTCCAACGAAGTGAAAAGGAAGCAGACGGAGTAATTTTTATGTATGATCAATATTTTGTTATCGCCAATATGCGTGCCTTTATAATCAAAATCCATTTTTTGGGTGAGACGAATAAAAAATTAACGAGACCGATGCCAAGGTTTATAATATGAATTTTTCTTTATTCCCGATGGAAACTTAGAAAACTAAATTTTTAAAATCTATATTAGCAGGCGTGACTTCGTGGAAAGCCATTGCAGAAGGATACACTTGGTAAATTTTCCACACTGTATTTATTAGCGACTGGTTTCGTAAGTTGACGTTGAAGATGACGCCTGAAGATGTAAGTCAACTTACGAAACCGGTCGCTAATAAATACAGTGTGGAAAATTTACCAGGTGTATCCTTCTGCAACTAAATTTTTGTTCATAAGGTGCTTCACTACCAGAACTTGAGGGAATTTAATTTAAAGTTGCATTTATTCTTAGTAGGATTTTCTTTGGGACAGGAATAAACAGAGGTTAAATGAGTTAACCTTTAGGAGAGGGCGAAAACTTCAAGTTTAGTTCATAATCTCGAAAATAAAGTGCACGTATCATTTTTATTCATACAGCTTTAGAAAACTCCTAGTTTGAATAGAAAAACCTTCAATTTCCCTTTTTAGATTTATAATTTACCGTATCAGTGATTTTCATTAATCCTTTTTCGGAAAAACAAGATACGCGAGGTAAAACTTGAAACTCAATTTACCCTCGACCTAATATATTTTATCTGGAATTTTGAGACGGTTTACAGCCCATTCCTTTGTGTATTGTGAACCTCAGACTACTATTGTTGACACTTAATTCCTGGGTGTCCACTACCCAACCATTAAGAAACTCCCTGAGTTTTCCAGGATTTCCAGGGAAATATTTTTAGTTTTCCAGAGTGTTCCACATCCCCAACTAAGTACAGTTTTGTCCAAACATTATACATTCTGAAAAAAATACTGATGCTGAAATTCTGAAAAAAATATTGCAGTGTATTGTTTGATTGAATCAATACACCTTCACAATAGTTCCAGCAGTTGTATGAATAACATCAATTCAGATGCATGAAGAATTACTTTTCTCACTGATCACCAGAAAGCTTTAAAACACCTCACAAGCACAGGCAAGTAATTGCTTGAAATTAGAAGGCAGAAAATAACAAAATAATTTCTCTACACAATAAAACAGAAACAGACTCTGTACGATCCCATGTTGCATGTTCGCTATATTGTTAAAACCTTATGTGTAGAAAAAAAGAACAAATCTACGTCCTATAAGCTTTAAATTGGACACCAAAACACGTCATCGTAACATTTCTTCCTCTCCAGGAAGTTTTACTAAACTACGAGTAATACGCAGCCAAAAACACAAGTCGTGGAACGATGGTTCGTAAAGAGTGTGAAAGATAGGTTTTTCCAGGTTACCCGCCAAATTTCCGTAGACTTCCCTGAGTTTTCCAGAAAAAAATAAAATTCTCTGAGTTTTCCAGGATTTCCCGGTTAGCGGACACCCTGTTATTCGTTTATTTACAGTAAATCATCTCAAACATTAGGCCCAGGTGTGCATAATTCGCGGTCTAATCATCCGTCTTTCATTGACACCTGACCTCCCTCTCTTTGAACAAACTCATAATCAAATAATTTTGTCTCTAAAAGGATAAATAAATGCAAAAATTCTTTCGATACCGGGACTCGAAACTGTGTCTTCCACTTTTCGAGAGGACGCTCTAAGCCAATTGAACTAAATCGCGGTGGTCGCATTAAGTCTTCGGGAGACTATCGTACGCCAAGCGAGACGTGGCCCTGACAAATCGGCACTCCCCATCGCCACAGCCCTCACAGAAAAACTGGTCTATATAGGATGGTAGAAAACCCCTTCAAAAATCTCACAAACGGAAGGATACAAACTTTGGACTTATTGGTAATCTCCCTGGAAAACTTAAATGATAAACAGAAAAATTCGGACGACCTCGAACCCTGATCTTCCCCTATCCTGGCGGAAGCTCTAAACCAAATTAAAGCCACCTCTCCCTTACCCTGTAACGGCATTTCGAAAAATGGAATGAGACCGCTCTCTAATTTCATCATTCTCATTTATCTCTTTAAAAGAAAATGGAAGTGAAAATTTTCTCTTTTGCTAAACGTTAAAAATTGCTTTCCCCACGAACAATTCTGTTTTCGGGCTGTTTTAATATTGGAAAAACGCAATTCGACGGAGCCTTGATGATTTAACATGTGGTCTGATGCTCTGGCATATAGTAATTTGATAAAAAATGTCAACGATCTTTCTCTGCCATATCTAGTTATTTCCAACCTCTCCCCTTCCTCATCCTATTCCACTCAAAATTTATTTTCCCATCTATTACATTTCTATAAAAATCAAATACCGGAGTATAAAACCTTGATTTTTAACATATTGAAAGAAAGAATACTTAGTAATTTCCAAGTCAGGTTTTTAATCCACTCATTTCGTCAACGAGTTGACATCTATGATGGTTTAAAGATGAAGAAAACCTCCTGAAGATGTCAACTCATTAACGAAACTAGTCGAATAAATTCCAGCTCTGGAAATTAATAAGTATTTTTTCTTTCTAAATGGTAAAAAGTCAAGGTTTCAATGTGTAAAAAATCATTAAAAACCATCTGTGGAAGATACTAAGTATTATTTCTTTCAATAAGTTTGCAGAGTTCCACAAACTCACGCTTGGATATATTAATTGTATTGATTTATTTTTAAGATTAGAAAAGGCTATCAAACTGAAGGGAAAGAGAAACCACTTCGAAGGCAAATATTATCACTTGTAGCGGAAATTCACGCGAGAATCCAATTTTTTTCGAGTATATGAAATACATAGACTGAGTACCGGCAGAAATAGAGGAGTAGAATTAGGAACAAGCACGACGCGTAGCCCTCGTGCGCCTCTCCACTCTCAAACGGCAGAACATGTGGATATCCTCGAACAAGACCAGCTCATGATCACATTTGGTACATTCTGACATGAAAGGTGGCGGTGTCTCCGCACTTGGGGTATAGGGGCGCGACTTAATTTGATTTGGACCTGATGAAAACGAATTTTTGTGCCGGTGATTGCACCGCTCTACTTCAAACTCAACGGAGGACTTCGAAAGCAGCCCCCCAACCGTCGGTGAGGATGTAAATCAGTGCCGCTCTCTCCTCAGCCTTTTTCATTTGTAGGCAAATGTCGGAGCTAGATTTTTCTCTTTTGCCTTCCTTCTGTTATCGTAGAAGCCCTAGATCGGCGTTGCATCTGAGAAGAAATGGGAATGCATTCGGAAATCTTAATTACTCAGTTGTGTCCCTTAACAATCAGTGTCTGCAGTATACACTACTTGTGGAAGCAAACTTTGCATCAAAACTCGCCAATCTTGATCTTATAATTCTATGAATGGTATGGTACTACCTGGGCTTAAAAACATGTTGTTTATTTGAATGTTAACCGATGTATAATTTCCAATAAGGTACCATATCGTAAATAAATAATGCAAAAGAATGCCACATTCTTTTACTAAAGAGTCAAACATTTTCAATTCCCTTTGGCTTTGGCCATTGGAATTCTTTTATGCACGTGTAAATGCGCGAACATACTCCAAGAAAATCGCTATCCAAATTTTAATTAGATAGGGCACTCAAGTAAACAACCTTTTGTCGAACATTTTTTAATCATTATCCACTGCTAATAATGAGACGAACACTACCATGAATAAATAGAGGAAAGGGTCTGATACGATCTACTTAAATCAGATATGACATATTTTATTCAGAGACTAAATAAAGTCCAATAAAGACTTAAGAGGAACCCTTGAATTATGAAAGACTATACTTATTTTTTATTAACCTGATTACCACCCCCCTCCCCCTAGCCTTTGCTACTAATAATACGAAACTAGTCTAATTATACAGATCATTATGCACTAATGAACATAAAATAAAAGAAAAATTGACTAGAAAAAGGCGTTCGAAGACTTTTTAGGCGCAATATTGCGAGCGATACGCCATTATAATGAGCAAAAGAAGTAACTCGAACGTTCTGTTCTTACACACTCTACCACACGTCACAGGCAGCTTGTATGGTGTTAATGTAAAAGTAAAAAGACAGCTTCTATGGTGTTAATGTAAAAGTATATGTAGATGGATTTTCTCTTAAATGGTTTACAAATTTATAATTAGATATTATTAATTAAAAACTGGTATTTGTTATATATAATATTTATAATAACCTTTATAACACATTTATTAATGTATTTGAAAAATTGTATAGT
>KZ308631.1:655056-674526 GCA_000376725.2 Ladona fulva | reverse complement strand
CTCATATCACTTTTGTACTTAATATAATTATATACTAGTTCATAAAAATTAAGATCTGCCTACAGAGTTCATTCAAACAAATCACTAACACAGAAATGTATTACGTACCATACGCAGACTAAATAATTCGAAATTATATTTCAAAGGAGAGAATTTCAAGAGATGGCTCTTAAAATACAGAGGGTGCCTTAGGCAGACACGCTACCAGTGCTCAGACGATCTATATATCCCCTTGAGGTACGGAATACACGAAACTCTTATTTTCTCGAAGAATCTCTGTATTTTTATATCTCAGCAGTTTATCTTTATCGTCACCTGAATGGGAAATAGAAAACAACTAAACAATTATACTCTGAAGGGATTTAAGCTTGAGAATTAATAATTACATACTTATATAACGTATAATCCGTAAGAGTATAACGTTAATCCTTGGTTTTATCTTGGCTTCTTACTATCTGCTTCACTTTTCTTTACATCTTCACATTCCTTCCATTTTTTATTGCCAAAACGCTTTATTTCACGTCACTTGTGTCCTATCGTAAGTATTTGTCTGCAATTCACAGCCTTTTTTTACTATTTTTGTGCTCCTTTGCATTTTTCTTGCCTTAGCAAATCCTCAATGGTCCTCAGCATTACTCCAATAAAAAATTCCCCATAGAAAATAGTACATTTGAGGAAATTCACCTTGAATAAATTCTATATCACCATATTCTCAAATATTAACTATATCTACAGCAGAAGATTGTCTTCTTTCGTTCGCAATAATTACGAATATGGTATATTTCCTAAATTTCAACGCTAGAAGAAAATTTTAATCAAATTTTAGGGAATTCAGAGGCAACATTTATTAGAGCTAACACTTTCAGAAGTACAATATTTCCCTCGATCGTAAAATCAATTCAGCCGATAAACGTCCTTTTCCCTTTCTATAGCATGAGTAAGTATTTCCGAGGTTCCAACAAAATTAGATATTTCATGATTTAATGAGGTGTAAACAGTGAATTGGATGGCAAAAAGAGAGATAACAAGCATGAAGACATTAAAAATTCTGACACAAAAGTTAAAGTATCTCACTAGGGAAAGTTTTTCACTTTCATTCCGTAAATTCACCTTTCATGAACCATTTATTTAAAGATATAAATCCATAGATTGACAGATATCCTTCTAACTAAATTCAAATTTTCGAAATTCAAATCTTCGAAATTGAATTCCTCGAAAATTCTCTATTTCCTGTAAAATATTAACTCGACAAAAACTCGTGCTGGGATGCTGGATTTAATCCAACCATTCTCCGATGGTACAAGTAATTCTTCATAGAGATACTAAGTAGATCGGAAAGAATCAACCTTTTTGTAACTCGGACATGCAAAGGGTAATTTGACACCATTATTTGTAAAAATGTAAAGCTAAAAATCAGCGATAAAGAAATAAGTTACCCGAGATGAGATCATTTTTAACATTCAGGTTTCTTTGATACTGCTAGATTAGAGATAGGACTTCATGTTTATTATAAATTGCAATCATTATGTTCTCAGTCATATTTTGCTGACTTCAAAGCGTAGCTTACCCGAAAATTTTTCAAAAAAGTCTACTAAAAATTTTGTTTGGCTTTATGACATATAGTCATGCAGATTTTATTTTCAACCAAATGAATGACGTTACATTTCACTGTATAAGGCGAGTTGTTATGGAAATCCATCACAGAAACAATAAAACTACGAATAGTACTTTTCCATCAAATTCCACCAATCGGCCGTATTTTTATTATTTTTTTATTATTTCTGATTCACATTAAATTTACAATGAGAAATATACAATCAATTAAATATGTGACGTTGTATCAAATAGAGGTAAAAAGAGTTTCTTCTAGCAGCAATCTTTTTCATATTATCGCGTGAAATTTTCAAAAGCTATCAATCATTAAAATGAGCAGAAACAGACGAGGATTGAAACTTAACCCCGCTCAATTTGACGTAGATTACTTTCGACGTAAGCCATGCTTCATGCAAAAGATATATTTGTATGAATATAATGTTTAATATATTAGCCACGATCGCGAGTAAATAAATCCACTTTATTTAATAACTGCATGACGTTTTTCGTGTTAAAATCAATTTAGGAGGTTTAATCGAAATATATTCAGGGTATGACGAACTTAAATGGAATGAGATGGTGAAATAAAAATACGCCGACAGAAAATGGGTTTTTTTAATCATACATTTACAACACGTTCGCAAATTAAGCGCAGGAATATATATTCTGAACACGTACACCCTACATAATTAAATTGAAATTCCTCAATAACGTTCCGACACCACTGTGGGAAATCATGGAAATGTTTTCGACGGGTGAAGTTATTACTTTTAATAACAGACGCATTTCCCGTTTTAGCTCCTGTGCGGAATTATAGATTAACCGCTGGATTCCTTATGCATCAGAAAGATACTCCTAGCATTATTTACGCACGGAGTTATTCCGTAATGATTTGTAAGACAATTTAAATGGAAATTCGACGTTTGTTAAATCCGGAATTTCGATCCACAAGGACCGCTGGAATATTTAAAAATTAGGATGAATTGCCCGAAGGAAAAGGTTATTAAAACCTCGCCCTGGGAAATGTTCGAAAATGCGGCGGAGGCTGAGAAGGAAAATCACTTAAAAGCACCCTGTAGATAGCTATCCCAACCGATCCCTAGGGACGAAAGGATTATTCACAATTCAAATGAAACGCCGAGTGTACATGAAATTTTGAAACGATCTATTCTGGCTCCATTATTCTCCTAGAAAAAAAGGCAACCCATCAAAGAAGCAAAGTGTTCGCGAAATCTTTTCAATTAACGAGATTTGAAATTCATAGCATCCTGCAGATGCTAGATAATACCAAGTATTATTAGACACTTGACGATCCGTCGCCGATGAGAGGAAAGCATAAAAATATCAATAAGGAAAGAAAAGACCGACGTTCGATGCAAATACGAAGCTGAGCACCCAACACGGTGGAGGAGAGCTCAAATTAATGAGTTAACAACACGGTCTAATTACAATTTTTCGTTCTGTTTGAACTTGAAAAGGCAGCTGACCTCACACACTCAAAAACTTCCTCATCGAGTATCTCTTGAGAGGAAAAAACTCCCTTTTCATCGCTCTCATTCTCCCGTTCCTCATTCCCTTCTCACTGTTTCACCATTCTTTAACTAGGTTCATTTCCCTTGTGTTCCTTTATATCTATGCTCTTTCTTCCCCAAGTCACTGCTCCTTCTCAGATTCTCCCTTCTCTCTCTTTGACATCTCTCTTCGTCCCGAATAATAAATGGTCTTTAAAATCTTTATTTGAACATTTTTGTTTCCCTCTCGCCCTTCCAAAGTTTACTCCTGACGCTTTTATACGACCAGACAGTGAGAGAAAGATTTGAGTTTGAGTCTCAATCCATCGCTTTATAAAGAACTTTTTTGTCGGCTCCATTTCATCGGAACATTTTCATTCACGCAATCTTTATTCAATCTATGTTTTTACTAGACCATTAATTGATTCAAGCACAGAATTTAGTTCTCTAAATCTCTTTTTCTAACATTCTCTATCTACACCCACATTCTCACAATGTGTCCCCTCTCTCTTTTCAATGACAACTCAAGGCATTTTAGTTTATTCACATCAATTCTCCCATTTATATCATCTCTATTTCCAGCCAATTTATTACAGATATATATTTTATTCAGTATATAATACATCAATTCTTAATCTAATGTTTGACTACTCTGTTAACTAATTAACTTCTATTAGGCAAGATAGGAACCACCTAATCTTTTTCCATCTAACTTCCAGAGACGCATGGTTCACAAGCTTGAATTTAGATGAAGAAATGTGGGATACCCGGGTTCGATTCCCGACTGCGGCAGGCTTTCAATTTCTTCATCTAAATCTAACTTCCAGTGTTAGGTATTCTGAGGTAATTTCTAAAATAAATAAACTATATTAAGAAAAATCGAATTTAGTTTAAGTGCTTCGACTACTTCGGTCACTTAAATCATATATTCCCCCAACAGGAATCGAAACCGGGACAGCTACCACCAAAGGCGAACGCGAAGCCTACTTGGCTATCCGGAAGCCATAAATTCTAATTAATTTGGGAGGGTTAAAAATATCACGAATGCTGTAAAAAAAGAAAAAAAGGAAATACACCCACTACAGGAAAAATATATCATGTCTTTTTTTGCTGCTTCAGATAATTCACGGAAAATTAAAGAAAACATTAAATATATGTAAAGCAAAAAAAATACTTGCCCTATACTGGCAAATAATCTTCTATAGATTAGTCAAAGTGTTACATTTATTATTATTCTCATTTTTGTTGTTATTTTTTCTTAAATGGAAAAGGAGGACCTCAATCGCATCCTCTTCAATTATTATTTTTATTGACATACACAACCATCCCTAACCATAAAAGTCGTATTATCTGGGACCCGAACCCGGAATTTTGGAATGGAGCGATAGAATGCTAACCATTCTGCAGACTCCGCTGATGAGCCTAACGTATGAAAACTTTGCATAATTATAAATGAACTACGGTGAAATACATAAAAGACGACGCAGGACATGAGTAAGAAGGTTAGATGAGGATTAGTTGATTACAATGAATTTTTATTTCATACCTACTATATCTCAATTCTATATCCATTCTTCCCCTATTTTATTTCCATTCCATCTTTACTTTTTCTCTACTTCCATTACATCTACCTATTGTTTCTCTCGTCCACCTCACGCCCATTTCTGCTCCGTTTCTATTATTTCGCTATCTCTACGCCATCTCCGTCACTTGAACTTCCTGCTACATACAAAAGGGAGCACCCGAGTAGTCATAATAGACTTAGCTTTCCTCATCCAAATGGCGTAAATTATGAGGGTCCTTTGCGAGATACCTCCTTCCCTTCATGCCATATTACCTCAATCAATTATTACCGTGCACTTAAGTCCCATTTTAGGGCTATTTTTAAACATTTTACGATGACGTAAATGTTAGATGGGGCTATGTCCCACTTTTCTCAGGCAGTGTCAGTCTGTCCACTCCCATTCTTTCTTCGTCCATATCCTTCTCCCCTTACCCTCTCGTCATCCACGTCCCTCTCACTAACCAATCCTTCCCTTCTCGCACGTCCCTCAACTCTTTCCTCTTCTCACTCCCTACTTTAGCAATCCTTCCCCCATGCCGTCAATCTACTCAAACTTCTTACTTCTACCGCCAAACACACTTCCAATTCCGTTTCGCAGCCCTCTCCACGGCGCCGAAACTCTCCAAGCTCTCTTCATGCTCACCTTTAATCCATCTCTTCTTTCAGGAGCCGTCTCCCGCCTCTTGGCCAGCCTCCGAGAGAGAACACACCGCCGTGTAGCAAACCTCGTATCATTCCCACCGAAAAAATAAAGCGGCTCGTTTTTTTACGGCTGTTTGTATCATTTCTTTTAGCATCCCATTTATATAGCGGCCAGAGTTCTTTTCCTCCCTCTCGGCTTCCTTGCATTCATCTCCTTCCTCGTATTCTTCTTTGAGGTTCTCCTCGCTCGATACATCTTTCTTACCCTTGCTTGCGGAGCGTCGACTCATTCCACTCCTTAAGGAAATTGCGTGAATTAGTAGATTAAATACACTCTCTTGGGTGGTGGGTCCCGGTGCGGCGTCGCGGACGACGAATTTCAAACAATACTCTGGAGTGGTGCGCTCGCTAAATATTATGCAACCTGAAGAGGTTATCCTAAAACATTCGCCGGAATTGGTAAGGGATTCCGCCGAGTGTGAACATTCTTTTTTCGCGTAGCTGACGGGGTTTTTACGGATGCCTCCCGAGAACGCGCAGGTGCCGAAATTAATACTTTCGAACGCGATTAATTCTCGCGAGCGGCGATAATACCATTGTGCCTGAACGGGGATAAATCAGCTTATTAGATTTCGAATTTGCGGCGAAGATTTACGTGCAAATTGTATTATATGTAGAGGACGCGCCGAAGCGTTTACTTTTTGAAAGGTAAAGGATTCCACGCTTTATTTAGTGAAAGCACTTTTAAAATTATACGAAACTCGTTTCCCCTGCGGTATCTCCAGACAACTCAATACAAAACTTCTTCCCTTAAGTATTCGCGAGGCAAAATTCTACCCTACGCATTTCAGGAATTAAATTTCTACTCGGGAGTTCTTTCTCTGAAAATATCCCTCTAGTTTAGCTGCTCCCTTTCTTCCTAACTTATGAAACTTCCGAAAAGTGCGCGGACCACTATAAATGTACAGATCGGATGAGCAAAGGGTAACTTTTGCTTATTTGATACACTCTCTCAGGAAATGGAGAGCAACATGTACGAGGTGACGGAGAATCCGAGTAATCTTAAAGTAATAAAATTTATGAAAATAGAAGGTAAGAGCTAATTGGATTAGAAAGAGTATCTTTTTCAATGGTAGCGTAGGCAGGTAAGACCAATATTTCTGTCTATATATGTACCTAATAATATAAGTACCCTGTAAGCCGCCTTTCGGCGTGAGGTAGGGGGTGCATGTACAATGACTCTACTTCCCTAATCGACTACTTTCGCGTATCGTACACAGAAACAAATGAGTTCTTCAATCGATTGGTTCTAGCATCTATTTCTCTGATCTTCCTCGCAGTATCAGAACGGCCTATGTAACATGGTGGATGCATTATATCGATAACATCATCTGTGAACGTGCCTTCTCTGAACTTATTTAATAAATTACGCCTTTTCTTCAATCTTCTGACTTTTAAAGATTCCCATTCTGCGTCCCGAAGCATCTGTGTAACGCTCGCTGGTTTATCGTAGCAATACTTCACAAAACGTTTTGTCTTTCGCTGCACTTTCTCTAATTCTCGAATACAACACTTATCGGCAGGATCCCGTATACTACACGCATACTGATGATGAGGCTTAACTAAGGTGATTTCTATCGTTTTTACCAATTGATCCGGAGATGATTTTAAACACTTCTTAGTCCTTTAGCTGCGGAGGGCACAACTTTTCCTACAACTAAGTGCAGGAGGAATTAAGGGGAGTATTTCTCCCTATGAAGGCGCAGGCGAGCTGTAGCAGGTAATTAAGCCATTATGGGGCTACCTCAGAGCTCCTGCAGAGACCAAACCAAGGAAATTGTCATACACCGGAAAAGCACCATTCTGATAAAAACCCAGTACAAGATCATTAGCTAAGCAATCATCTTCAGGAATAGGAGACTACCAAGTAACTACTAAGAATTCTTCTTTCCTTGATATGATCACCAGCTCTTTGCCTGCCTCCTAGCGGGTCAAGGAGCATTTTAAATCTTTATTAATTCGATCGTGGAAAATCATTATCAAAGAGAGAAAAATGTCGCGTGCGGGATATACGAGACCCAAGGGTGTCCTAATTGTTTCTTATGCAACCGAAATGCTTACACGACCTTCTAATAAAAAAAGGTTTCCCTCCGGCACTAAACCATGCGTTTGCCTAAGCCAGAGACGGTGTACCTTTTTTGATCGAAAGGACGCATGTTCCATTCGGCCGCCTGTGAAACCATTAGTGAGCGGCGTACGTGCAATTCGTTTTACACCGAAATTTCACGAGAGAAGAGAAATTTAATAGCGAAATAAATCTAAATAGATTTTTTTCATTTTACTTTCACTTGATGTTAGACGAGGCTGGTAAGAAATATTACATAAGTACCTGTATTTGTTTAAGGACGTGAACCAGAGGTCGCACTGAACGCCTATGAAGGCCGCAGGCTCCCCTACTCTCGCCTAAACGAGGTAAGTATCATTCTAAATACCATACCATAAAGTACCATTCTAAAGCCACATCTTCAAAGAAGAAACCGCATGGTGTAAAACGAAGTATGTTTGTTAACTTCACTGAATGCTATCGAACGATCTATATTTCACAACAAAACGATAATATAATAAAACAGGAGGTAAAAAGTCATGCCGTACACCAGCGAGTTCCTGCACAATGGTTGCAGAGCTCTGCTTTAACATACTGTTTTAGGGTTTCTTTACATAAGAAAGCTTTCCCGAATCATCAATGGAAAAAGCTAATCATGCAGACCAGTAGCTCTAACATTTCACTCTGTGTGGGGTAATTAGAGGTAAACGAGCCGCAGTTGTGTATGAGTATTTAAATGACATCCTATATTTTACGAAAATTCTTCCATTTTCGAATACCTTAGTTTATTTTTGACTTATTGGTTTGAGTTAAAATAAGTTGATACATGTTGAGCATTGTAGGTATTGTAGAAAATATAAGATTCCAAATCGTTTAAGATTCTCTCATGATTCACGCACTTATTTTCGCAGTTCAGATGTCAGCGGCAGGCCCTTGGGCCGTGCGTCGTATCTTTACAAGATAAAGATAAAAAAACTCGTCATAATGTACTTAAGGAAAGATTACATCTTCAGTGCTGATGATACGGCATTTCACGAACATAAGACCCATGAGAATTGCTTCGTGGATAATGAAAGTAAATGAATGAGACTATTTAAAAAGTGAGAGAAAATATGTCAATTATGGTTTAGACGCAGGGTACCGAGTGGCCATACCAACGGCGTCCTGAAGACAGCTAATATTCGGAATATCCGCTGGAACATCTGTTTACACCCGGGACACCCAGGCGCGGTAGCGTAGTAGTTAGCGTGCTCCAACTCCACGACACCGGGTTAGATTCCTGGCTAGTCAGATTTGTTCAATTACAGAATGGTTTTGTGTACTCGTAAATAATAACAATTAATAATCTGGATGTAATACGGGACTGCCTGTTTCCTTTAAGGAAGTCCTAATGCATACTTCGGCGACTGTGTCGCCTACTTCAGAAGTTTAAGAGTACTAGTACAAAAAGAATATTTTTAGAACATCGACTGATTGAGCCGTGACTTCATTGTAGGATTCCATGGAGGAACAAAGAAATTCCGACATCTAACACACGGTATCATTCATATTTGACCAATCTTTCGACTATTTTGGTAAGATCAAATGATACTCTTGTCAATGATAAATAAGAAACTACTTGTATACACCCTCCTGTTACCAGGATGGATTGCCAGGACCTATGACCAACGACTAAGCAATGACTGTCTTAGTGCTAATTCTATAGATTTATTTAATACGTATATCAAGCAAATAAAGACTGCTTTCCAATATTACAAAGATGTATCAGTGTTTACTACCCTATTTTAGTAATTAAATTGTGAAGTAATTTTACAATTATGTTCCATTTTGCTGTTTATTAAACAGTACATTAATCTAACAATATTTTATAATTTTTTATATTGCATAAGATGTAGTTTTTTATAATGATATAATGCAATGTTGAGATGACTTACTTAAAATGTGATTAAATCAATGTTTATTCAGTTTCTACATAATTGATTAATTTTTACAATTTTTAATTTAATAATATATATTACCCGTAATATTAATGTTATTAGTGTATTTTAAGTAACTGAGATCCATGTTGTGATATTTTATTTTTGTTGTATTCAATTTATACTCCCTTGTGCAATAGAAAGAGGGCATTTGTATGCCCGTTTAATAAATCTAATCTAATCAAATGTAGCGGGGGTCCTAAATCGTGAAGGAATGTCATGAACACTTTCTTTCCACGTTTGATCAGGGCTAGGTTCAGCTGAGGTCAATCGCACTCAACTTTCAGACATCGACGCCGGCAATAAGTTATCCACCCTTGAGTAAGCGATCGATTACGAGATGTATTGAAAATCAATGGAAAAAATACACAAGGAGAAAATATATCATATTTAATGCGGTTAATACAGAGTGAACGAAAGAAATATAGGTGCGACGTGAGGGAATAAGACGAGTATGTGAAGTTTGCGATAAATAAGGAGGTTCAGGTACCACGAAATGAGTGATCTTGGTAGCGACATGCGCGACAGCGAAAGTGATGACCCCTTTTATAACACTTTAGATTAAGCTCTTGGCGTCTCCTCGAGGCTTTTGTGTTTTGTCACGTGTGTCAAATAGTAAGGTGGTGTATAACCGCTTCGCGGAGTAACTTTCCCTGTAAATTGCTACGGGAGGAAAAATATGATGAGCGATGAGGCGCTTTGGATGACATCTTAGCAGTGGCTGTCGCTGTTCCAAGGCTGTTTCGAAACCCTTTACGCTGTTCTTTGTTCTACTCCATGTCGTCGAAAACGGCGGTTTTATGGATAAGATAACAGAAATTCATCCTATCGCGCTCCATTGTTTTTCGCCCGTTTGCTTCAGGTACAGAGGGCACCATAAAATTTCCTAGATGGCATTTACGTCGCACTAACGATACAAACTCTCGAAAATGTGCTAATGCTTATGAATTTACAATTAAACAATTTATGGATAAGATAATACAAGGAGATGCTATTGTAAGTATGGTAGGAAATTCTTTGATAAGTAGAACCACTATACCACGATTTTCATCTTTTTTGGATGTTCGGCCACGTTTAAACTCATTTAACCAATTGTAAACAGTTGTAAACACAGGAGCAGATGTGCCATGAGCTTCATCCAACTCAGCTTTGATCTCTTTTGGTGTTGAGCCTTTTAAATATAAGTATTTAATCACCGCTCGAAAGTCACTTTTTCCAATTTTTTTAAATAAATAACAGTTTATTGTCCCAAGGAAGAATGGACTTGAAAAACTATCCAACTTACCAACAGTTTATTGTTTCAATTGACAATAAAAATTAAACTATATGATTGACATAACTGAGACTTTAACAGCTATCTAATGAGTAATGATGTTTACTAAAAATGATGATACTACGAGCGCAATCTCTTGGATTTTCTAAGGGCTTATTGAACAACCCTCGTACTTAAAATTTTCTAGACACAATTGTAGTGTTATATAAAACAACCTTCTTAATTCCATGTTTAATAAAAAATACTGATAATGGTTTTATTCCTCACACATAACAATTCTAGTAACATTTCTCTGTTTCCCAGCACGCTATTACAAGTTTTACTATTTGCCCCTTCATGAAACCTAAACACACATCTGTAGGAAAATGGAGACAGTATACATTGAAACGCATGCTGAAGAAACATTTCGACACATTACATCCAAGAGAGGATAAAAAACATTCGTTGACATCTCCTTTCATACATTTGAGCCTAACATTACGATATCTTCCATCTAAAGCCCCAAATTAAAAACTTGGGAATATCATCACAATTCCTTGCATGCAATGGGCATAACCTCCATGGTAAGTCATCAGGAACGTGTTTCTCAGAAAACTATGTAGCCTTTTATTTTTCTCTCGATAATTTAGTACATTTATTTTTCTATTATCCATGTCGTATAGTATGTAGGAAGGAAAACACCGGAAGATGCTTAAATAAGACGTTGGCGCATATCGGTGAAGAAAATGAAAGACATTTGCATCTAATAATAGATCCTTGCGTTTATGTATACCCATCGTTACCTTCCCAGAAAGTTGAAAACAACGAACTTTGGAAGTACCGTATTCTGTGCAATGCGTAATATGGAATTCATATCCTCTTGGAATTGTTTATTAGACCCAAAGATGTATCGGTTTATATTTCTCAATGATGAGAAGTAATTAATTAGGCTGCATCGGCCTTCACTTATTGGTACTATATATACAAAAACATAAATAGTAAGGGATACTTTAATCTACTTTCCAAACTATCAATCAATAGACCAGGCCTCTAAACCTAGGCCGTTTTTCCATAATTTGTAGTGCAATATGGATTAAAGTATCTCTTACAACTTGTGATTTAGGTAAGACATACTCTCGTAGGTAATTCACACGTTCTCTTGGAGTTCTGTTGTACCTCTTTTAATGAAAATCCAAAATCCTAATCTTAAGAAACAGAATGAAACATGCTAAATTAAGGCCGTGGCTCGAATTGGGGGAGAAAAGAAAAAATCTGTCCGTGAACAGCCCTCTTTCTTTTCTGCACATCCATTGTTACCTTCATCTTCAAAGTCATATCGTTGGATTACGAGATATCCTCATTATCTATTACGTGTAATGTGTGTCCTCCTACGTAGGTAATGAGGTACCCCTTTTCCCGAGGAATTCATACATCTTGGGATCCTTTTGTCCGATTGGAATCCAACAATCTACTGGTACAAACAGGGCCACTTTCTAAATTGAGACTTTGGCACACATAGGCAATATTATATAGAACACATAAAGGAGATAAACACATCTACTCGTTAATTACTCATTTATGTCTGTACTGAACCGAGTCAGAATAAGAATTCTGATATTTAATGTTTGTGATACATATTACGTCCTGCTGGAAAAATAAAAACTTACTTTCCATGCGCTACCTCTACGATCTTTTGTTCGCCTCTTAATTAAGAATCAGGGATCCATCGACGGGAACAAAACAAATACACGCTAAATTAGGACTCTGGCGCGTATTGGCTGAGAGGAAAAAATTAAAAATCATTCTGTACCTCCTTTTAGTACGCATAGAGCCATTTTTACTCTCTCTAAAAGTCCGAGAACGGGTGAGTATTTTCGAGGAGAGAGAAAAACCGCCTCGAAAACAAATATTTTCCACCCGACCTTTGAAAAATAATAAACAACCGCAGATGAAAGTGAATAAGTTTTTCATTTCGGAAAATCATCTCCGCCATCTATGCAATTCCCTCGGAATTCATACCGGCCGTAAGAAGTGAAAAGGAGAGCGGCTTCCGATAGGGGAGCGGCACGGATGGAGGGGAGAAGAGGCGTCCCGATGAGATTGAAGTTCGGCGAAGAATTTGAGGCAGAAGATGAAAAAAGGATGAATGAAGATAGAAAAGATGGAGGTTAAGGGAAGAGGACGAAAGTTGGAGAAAGGAGCGGGGCTGAAAAGGGACGGGCCCAAAGCGGAGGAGAAAAACGACTGATGGATGAAAGACATGAATAATGTCCGTTGGTAGATTTAGAGAGCTTTGGATTAATATGAGAGGCAAGAAGTTTTCTGCCACGCCTCATAATGTATTGCATTCTAAACGAGAATTTTTCTAGCAGCTGTATAAATACTCGGGGTCGATAAATCATCTTCGAAGACAGCTGCTTGAGGGGACCCGAATGATCGGTCGATTTAACAAAACACTTGTGTGACTAAAGGAGATACCCTGATCATTCTTTACGCTCGCGGTCGGAATTCATTTTCGACTTTTCGTTTATGAATTCGGCATCTTTGGGGCGTTAACTTTTCGCCGTTCAATGGTGACGAGGAAAAAAGCCTCATTTTCATTCCTACTCCCATCCGAGTTTTTTCGTTCTTGCGTGTTAGAAAGTTCGAAGCTATTCTCCGTTTTCGAAACTGTTATACCGATTTCGGGTCGGTGCTAACATCAGGGATGCAATTATATGTTTTCTGGAAGGTTAGCGTGTGATATTCTTTCTTGTAACTCAATCATAGAAAATTTACGACGCGAAATTTCGTAGGAATCGGGATTTGAGGGTTTCATCAAATTTCTAACTCAGTTTCTATTCAATTATAATCTCTGAGTTGCGGCATTATGAACAGAATTTACTTTTGTACTTTGCACTATACTATTAATATTATCGCTATTTAATTTATCTAAGGAATATTTTATTTAAAGGTCTCAGGATGAGGAAATTCATATTGCTGAGACGAAAAGGTCTTTCAAGCGATGGTCGTATTTTAATGGATAAACAAATCCGTAGTTATGTAAAAATACAATATTGAACAAGAAAAGCACATTTTGTAACGCTTCAGTGCATATTTCTCCCGGGTATTCTTTAAATTTTGTAAAAAATTACGCAATGGGTTGTCTGGTTCCAGTGATTCGTTTATCTAACTTGTAACTTTGTTAATCTTTAATCGACTTCCTCCACAGACATTCGATGCGTATTTCTTAGTGCCTCTCATTTCCCCTCATCATTAAAGTAAATAAATTAACATTTGTTAATATGATGAAATTTCTTCGTAAAGTAAACAATCCATCGAGCTAAGAATAAGAAAGCATTTAAATAGTTCAACAGTAAAATGAGTTTAATTAGTATGAGTTTGATTAGTATTAGTATCTTTTATCCATGAATTCTTCGCACCAAGTTACACAATTTATCATCAATTTTATTAATATTTTAATTTTACTTTGAATTTCTATCATGCATAAATTAAATTCTTGTTAATTATCATTCAAAAGTAATTTGTACAGAATATGATACCTTTACTCATTTTATAACAGAACTTTGATATAATGTTATACTTTTAGGACTTTTAATATTATAATGCTCTTAGTTACAACATTATTTAGACTATTATATTACTAAGATAACCTACCAACTCCAATTAATCACCTAGTTTTTATAAGAAATGGTTATATTCTCCACTAATATTGTTTACCGCGATTATTTGAATCATATTTCCTGCATTAAATCTTGAAATTAAGGAAGTAATTTATCTCGTTTAAAACCCCGAATTCGTAGATAAATTTCAGTGTATACTCACAATAAATTACATTCTCCTCTAAGCTTACGGTAAAATATAAACACGGAGCTAAAACGTTAGTCCGGTTGGCCAACTCAAACAAATGTTTCTTCAACAGCTTCATTACGGTATATTAAGTTAAAAGCAAACCTGCTCCCTTTCTTCCGTTTCTTTTCCTCACCCCTGCCCTTCTCTCACTAAGATAAGAACCTTTCCCCTTACCCACTTTGTTTTACTTTCGACTTCCATTCCATTTTATTTTCTTTCCACATTCTTATCTACCTTCCTCAGAATCTTACCAAGCCTTTATATGTTTCCCGATATTTACCAACGTCCACCTTCGACAATAGCTTTTAACGTTCCCAGAAAACATAGTTTCGCTGCAATGTGCCCATCTCCTCCTCGCTGGATTCCTCGCTTACTTCGTCCCATCCTTTCCTCGACTAATTCAATTTCATCTCCTCATTCATTGATTTAATCTCGTTAGCACCTCCACTCTAATATCACACACCATTCTCTTCCACGTAATTCCATCCTTTGTACATTTCCTTCTCGGTAAACCTTCTAACAGAGGATTCAAACCCATTCCTTGTCTTCACACGCCTCGGTTATTATATATTTCCGCTTAACTGTCCCCAGCTTACATCGCACTTATCTGATTGTGTGCTGTTATAGCCATTCATTTCTCTTCTACTATGGACCACCCCTTCAAGATACATATTCTCAAGTCTTTTGTTTGCAATTGTTTCATAGTAAGATATATTGTCGGTGGTATAATTTATAAAATGAATGTATCGGAATGCGTTATGGAATGTTAACAGCTCCAGCAATCGCGAATGTACTCGTACAAATAATTGCTTCTGAGGTCCCATTTACTGAATTCACAATAATTGTTTACCGCATGCCGTCCTCGGTGGCGTAGGAGTTAGCGTATTAATCAAGAAGCACGTATATCTCGAGTTCGAATGTAGCATAAGGTACGTGTGCAAGGGAAAGGATGAAAGGTAACTTTGCATATTAAAGCGTACGTCTAGGAATATTCCCACGAGAAAAGTACGTGAGAAGAGTCTGACAGAACCGGGACTCGAACCCAAATCTTCCACTTTACGGGCGACTGCTCTAGCCAATGGAGCTATTGTACCAGAATAATTACGAGTCTCTGTCCTACCCTACTACTTTTACATCCGATTCTCCTTAAGAATAGGTTACGTATGCATATTCATATTGTTATTGGATTAATTGTAAGTTTGGCTGATTTAAACTAAAGTTTTCCGATATAAACCTGCTTACTACTGATGAAGAAATGAAAGAGAGAAAGTCAGCCCTAGCCAGGAATCGAACCCGGCTCTCCCACTTTCCGGGCGGTTGTTCTAACCTCTAAGCTACCACGACAGAATAAGAAAAAGGGAGAAAGATTTTTCTACTCACTACTACAACTACTACAGTGAACTGTCGATTGACTGGGCAATGATGGAGAAATTATACAAGAATAATCAAAAAACACGGATAGTCCGAAATTTCACTTTGATACCTCATAATGTTCACCATTTACGTGAATGAACGATTAAATATAATTTGTACACGCGCACAATTCGCGCATTTGAACATCCGTTATCTTCAATTGTTTCATGGGTTCATAAAGAGTTTCCTTTACCCGACCGCAGAGCACTTTATCAGCGACAATGTCATTTTTGTCGTATTCCAACTATTCCATAGAAATACGTAAGTATTTTTTGTATTAGACCGCAAAATATTTGCTTTTGTGAAACCTATGGACAGTATCAACTAAAATTTAAAAGAATAGGGAAAATAAGAAAAATAAAAGTGTCAGCAACAAAACTGAAAAAGTAGACAAAAATATGCATAATTCTCACAAAAATTCAGATAAAAACAGATGTTGGATTTGAAATTATAAGAAGTAGGCAGTAATATATAATTATACAGAATAATAAAAAGAATAAGATGATATTGAATAAAGATGAAATATTGGAACGATAAAAAAGGAATAAATAATAATTAAAAAACAAATACAAAAAACGTAAACATTTCAAATCAATATACTTGTGGTAACGTCAAGTTCTCAATAACAATAAACCCATTCATAAAAACGTAATGTGTAGAAATAGGGACCGAAAAGTGCCTTGTACAATTATACTAAATTTTTACGCTAGGCTTACGCTTTAACTGATTTCCTGATTTCATTTTCACATCATATCGCCACTTCCAGTTCCTGGAACGTCACAGTGAGATGAAAACCTTGTAGGAATACGTCGCTTAACGAAATTTTCAAAACAATTCTCATTATTCGATATCTTTAATAGTAACGACTATTATGAGAGTAAAGCCGTGAAATAATTCCAACAAATCCTGTATTTGAAAGACGAAGGAAACTAGAATGGAGTACTCTGGGTTGGAATGAAATCATTTTCAATCAGCCATCCCTGTGTATCCGAAGAGGAAATTACTTAAACAGCGTGTTCTGCTTGGCTCAGGGTTGTTAAGCGTGGAAAGCATTTTGAATCAACCTTGCTAAGGACAATGCGCGGAAGTACAGAGAGCAAGCAGGGTAATAAGTGAAGTCACACAAGCTTTTACGGGAATAAAAGTCGTTGATGTCATCAAGAGCATAGAGCAGTTAGAGTGGGCTACACAAATAGTAAGATGACATGACCGAAGTTGTATTCTGTTAGATTGAAAGGTTACCTTGGGACGTCAAAGGAACAAAAAGGATCAAAGATAAATGCAACGGCGATATTGAAAAATACCTTGGAGCAACAGGGAGAATTTGGAATGGGGACAGGGAAAGTTGAAAGAAACTTAGAAAGGCATTCATTCGTAGAAGGATCGACCACCATCGATCAGGAGATGAGTATGTCAACTATGATTAATTCAAAACTTTTTTAGTATTTGCAAACAATTACCTAAATCAAATTCAGCACATCCTACTACAATTGTGTCTCAATCGTTGTTTCATTAGAGAGGAATTAAAATAATATGCCTTAGCGTGCCTTCGTGAAACTCAACACACAATTAATGTGTTCAATATCCTTAATCCTTCTTAAGTGATTTTTCATAAACATTCTTACTTCAATTTTCAGGCGATTTCCATTTTCGGAAGTTTTTGCTTAAAATTTTAATTTCATTGTGATTTTTATTGTTCAACTGAATTATTTTTTATTAATTTTGTTACTTTAATTTCAACATACACTGTTCCCTTCACATTTTTAGCTTGTACTATCAAGCAGGTTTGTGCAGGTTTTTCTCACTCCCCTTCTTTGTGAGTGTTTTCCTACTGTCAATTTTTCCCTAAGATATTACTTAGGATTTTTACATTCACGAGTCATTCTTAAGTCTTCTTCTCTATATCTATTTTCAAATTTCTTTGTTTTTATTTAAAACGATAGATAAGATGGAAGAAGAGTCTTTTTAGTCTCAATCTCGCTTCAATACGGACTTTATTTAATAGAAAGAATACTTGGTAATTTCCCAAGCAGCTTTTCATTTCACTAGTTTCGTTGACGAGTAAAATAATCCAATAATGATATCATAGTTTACGAGTATCTTCACTCTCGCAATCGCAATTAAGAGGAATTGCAATACAGGAATATAGAAATTAGCAATATGGCTTGTTTTTATTCTGAAACAAACCTTGTGTCAAAAAGAACGTACCGTCGATCGGAATGTACGAGTTAATATAGTTGACAATGATCAAACTTTACCTTAGAATACTCTTAAACAATAAATACGCATCATCTAAGAAGCACTACGCCGCTCTTGAGGTATAACACTCTAAACCGTTCCACTAAACGGCCGAAAAAGAAATTTTACCTGGAGAGCTTTATCTTTAATACTCAACTTCCCTTCTAAATATTCCTCCTTTGTTGACGCTACCTGCGGCAGAAAATATGATACCATTACGGCATTATTTTACTCCTCAGACCCAAAAGTTGTTTACAGAAGTTCAACGTCTGCTTTTGACTGGGCGGAACCAGTGTAGAAAATTTACTGGGCGCGAGATTGGATTGGGCATTGATGTGGGTCGGGTGTGGAATATCAGTTGTAAGTCAGTTTTAGATGCGAAATTAGCATCCATGAATCTCCACCAACAAGAAGGCTACTCAATACCATCTTTTCCCTTCGCTAAAACTTTACATTCACTGGATATCGACCGCCATATGAATATACGTACCACTAAATACAAACACAATTATATATAAGAATAGTGTTTATTCTTGCAAATATATCCTTTCTGAAGTAATTCTTGCGCACCCATTTCCTACTAAAATTATCTAAGCACCGTAGTGTATGGTAATAAAAGTAATTTATTTTAAATACAATTATCCTAATCATTCCACATTTTCATAGCTGTAAGACAATATTAGCATGATATTTCATTAATAGTCAAGTTATGCACGGAAAGGACTAGGGGTAATTTGGATCGATTACATTTGCATGGATTTAGAAGAAAGTCCGGCGAAAACGGAACTCGGACACCGATTTTCCACTTGCTGGACGGGTGCCATTGTGGTATGGTAACCATTGAGCTAATTCACCCAATTTGTAAGTCTATGTATTTTTATCTTTAATTAATGTCTCATTTGCCACTTATACTACTAAAATGTTGCGGTGCTAATTTAGATACATTAACCTAAAGATTTTGTAAAAACTATTATTGATGATCTGAATTCAATAAAAGATTTCCTATTAATAGGATACCCAAAGAAGGTAGTCTCACATTAAGATAGGTATGTAATTTATACGCAACTATCTTAATCTAATACTCCCTTTACATACAATGGCTACTTAAACATTTTCTGGTGCATGTATTACCGAAACTTTGTTCGAAGATGTTTTCCAGCTCTATGACTGTAACAACCAAACAATCTTTCTACTTCTGGAATCGAAGGAAACTCTGAACCTTTTACTTTATTGTTTTTCATTATAAAATCGTTAAAGTTATATGTACACATTTCTAAGCCTTTAAGTACATATATAGACATCCCATCGTGTGTGTGTATATATAT
>KZ308631.1:620967-647233 GCA_000376725.2 Ladona fulva | reverse complement strand
CATCGTTCCATACTTCTTTGTGTAGTCTGAAGTCGCTGGGTTATTGCTGCGTTTAACACCCATGTTTCACTTCCATATGTCAAAACTGGTAGAATGCATTGGTTGAAGACCTTTCTCTTCAAGACCATTGGCATTTTCGACTTCAGAATATGGGCGTTTCTTCCGAAGGCACTCCTGCCTAGTTTCATTCTTCGATATATATATATATATATATATAAGTGATACTAGGTCGTACAAACGCACACTATAAAACTTCCTTCCCATTTCTTAATTAGTTGATACACCTATTCAATGCTCTTCTAATACATTTAAGTTCCAGTGGAGGAACATAGATCTGAAAAAATTAGAGCTGAACGAATTCGTGAAATCATTAACTTACCTCACGTAAACGATGGTCTTATTTTCTTTTTAACGTATCAAATATTTTATTTCAACCATTTCTTAACGAAAACTTCCATCTTCTAAATGCTGGACAAGATTTTTCAACATATATAGCCCATAATTTTGCCAGGAAGATAACTGAAAATAAAAGTAATGGCTGCTTTTTAAGCAGAGAAATGAGTACAGAAATTCACACTTATCCATAAGATAGATACCAGTGATATATAACAATATTTTCACTTACGTATTTCCCGGCTTATAAGACGCACCGTGATTATTTAGGTAAGCGAAGCAAAATTACACACACAATAACGTTAGCTGCTTATAATTGAAACAAAGGGACGAGATTCGTAAAAGAGCGTCAATTTACGGAAGAATGAAACAAAAGCACAGCATTGCTAAAAAGACTTCCGCGGTGATTGTAAGATAAAACCCAGTCAAGGTCAAAGAGTCTTAAAGCAAAATTGCTTACAAGTACTAATGTATTACTATTCCTGACGTCAAATAAATTCTCACCCTCGGCACATAAAACGTAGGCCAATTTTAATTTAAATATTCGCGGGAAAAGTGCGTCTTGTGGTATGGTATATATATGGTATATATGGTATGTGGTATGGTTAAATTTATCAACATCGTTAACATATGTAGCCTCACAGACCCCTTTTTATATTCTTTCATCATTGCAGACATCTCTTTGACTATTACTAGTAATATTTGTTTATTTATTTTGTAATTCTGTATAGGCTAGTAAATTCTAATCATTTGGAGTCCGTACCAACACTTAGTTCTTCCTTAAATACTTTTACAGAAATTATTTCGAGGTTATCACAGGTTTATAGCCCCCAAACTTGGTGAAAACCACCGGTTGAGTCTAAGTTACAAAAAACACGTTTATTAGACAACATTTCCGACACATTACATTCAAACCTTTGAAAACTTGACGTTACAAACACGTTAATTAGGACACTATTTTTCGTCTCCCTACGCCACATCATTACTCCAATCAAGAGTAAACACTTATCCAACTAAGTCATACCACCATCACGAGATAAAAGATTGATTAATTCCAGCTCAACTAACTTAACGCTAGGAAACGTTCGGAAAATTAGGGTCGGGAAACATTTAGCAGTTTGCAATCCATCCAACTTAGTTTCTTGAAACATTTTCTTCCGTAGCCCGCCAACCTCATTACTCGTCAAAAAATACCGGAAATCGGTTCCTTAAATTTCCGTAAGCTGCACTATCTAGTCGCATATTCGCTCCGAATTTCCTTAATGGACTTCCGTTGCCCCAAACCAGACACCTACAAAGCGCTCTGGGACGACTGAGGGGAAATCTTCCCAGTTCAGCCCTAATCCCTTCTCTCGGAGAGAAACCAGCTTTCAACAAATGCGGCAAATCGTCACCGCGTCGACAGAAGCCATAATCCAGACCCTTCAGCCTAATCAAAACGTTTTTTCCATGAGCTAGAGACGCAATTCGGACGAGAAGCTTAAGGAGGTGGTGGGTATTCCTTTCAACACTGCAGTAAACTAAGGTCAGGTCTTCCTCGGTGTTAGGAAGGGATGGCAGTTGATATTAAGGGAAGTACGTGTGCTATTCACTGTGTTACTTATTATATTGGCAGAGGAAATGGTGCTCCAGTCACTTGAGAGCACGAGACATGGGTGTTCAACGATTTTTGGCGCATGCAGAAAGGTCTCCTTGAAACATAATGGGAGTTTGGTAACCTGCCAGTTCGTTCGTTTCCGTTGTCGACTTTTTCAGGACTAGTCTCATTTTATTAATCGTCTATAGAAGGATTGGAGAGCATTTGTAACTTGTCCCTCTATCAGAATACTCTTAAATACTCTGTAAAGAAGAAATACAATTTTTTAACGAATACACTTCCTGATCATTAAATGTATTCGTCAATTTGAAAATTCTAGACGGAAAAGCGATACGTTTCATTAAGACTTATTCCGACATATCGTAGGCCGTTACCTAGATGGATCCTAACGTAGGATAGGACCTTCGGAGGAAGGAATTCAAAGTTAAGTCAAATTTGCTCAATAATTATTCAGATAATACGTTCTTGGAGGACTTTGTAGATATTATAGCCATCTTGTAACAGAAGCAGATCAGCGAGAAAAATAGATGCTTCGACATCTGAAGTTAGAAAAGTTCACTTTTTCCACCAAAGATTTTCAAATGTAACATTATATGGATATAAAACATTTGCATAATATCTCAGTTTATGTGTAATAACCACCTTGTCTATGAGTACAACTCAGAATCTCCTTTTATGGATCATAAGTAAACAATCTACATATCATTATAATTAAGAATAATCACTCACAAAAATTTGAGAGAATTTCAGAAAATATTTTCCATGAAATGCCGCTGATAATAATTCTGCCAGCAAATGAACAATGAAATTTCACTAAACGAAAGTTCTCAAGGAAACGTCATCTCTATCCGTAGTATCAACATTTCCTTTCTTCCGGCTATCTTAGCTACCAAAATTATCATTTCTTTGACGATATCCATAAGCGCTTTTACTTAACACGCAAGGCATATCGCATGATGAGGTCAGGAAACCACACAAAAGGTTGGAGAATATGTGTTTATTTAAAGTACGTTATTTAAAGCAGTAAAGAGAAGCTTGAGATAACCCTTGGCTAATGTATTCGCCGATCGTTTCCCAATCACTATATTTAAACCAGAGAAGGAAACGAGAAAGTTAAGCTAAACCTATTCAATATACGGCGTATGAGATAACTTTTGTAACATTTACGGAAGGGAGGCGGGACGAAGCAGCAATAAACGCGTATCTTCAGCAAAGACACTTAAGTACGTTCGAGAGTTTTTATAAGAACATTAAATTTTCGAAACAGCTAAAGACAGCTTAACAATGCCTCGGAGCAAATCTTTAGAAACTCGGGGTCTTTTGAAAAGAAAAGTGAAGAAATAACACGGTTGAGAGAATAACTGAGGGGAGAAATAAGTCTTGGTGTCCTTTGCCTCGAGGAAGTTGGAATCCTCCGTCCACCTCTCTCACAATTGGTTTTTTCGTACTCTTTCCCTTTCCTGTTCTTTATATCCTCCATTTTCTTGGACTTAAGTCCTGGCGAAAGGGAGTTCAATAGACTCGGCGATGAAGGATTAAAAGTTCTTACTTTTCAAAGGAATTTCCTCCCTTCACATTTCATTTGTAATTACAGCACGTTCTCCCAGCGAGGACGAAATACTTTTTACGTAAGTGCCCTTGGGAAGATAAAGGGGGGCTTTCGGACAAGTACTGGAGACTTTTGATGCCGCAAAAAGGAGTTATTTATTGCCGCGATAACGGATTCTTAGACCAGAGTAACGCCATTCCTTCCTGACCAAAATGATGGAAAGGTATTCCCAAAACTTCCTGCTAGAGGAGGGATGAGGATCGATATCAAGTTTTATATTCCTCAACCATCCCCTGCGATTACATCAATAGCTGAAATGTTGATCATCCGTCAATACGAATACATATTTTATGACGACCTTACTGAACGTGAAATGGCGCCCGTAAAAACCTTGGTATTGATTGAGGTTCTCGTTCCCTTTGTGAGAATCAATTATTCCGGAAAAGAACACACCTCTGCTTGCATTTAATTACCTAACAATTACAACGTTATTCGCAGTCTCGTTTGTAATTTATAAGGTTGAATAATTAGAGAAGTTGAACGATGGATGGTATAAAAAGGAATCTAAATATAACAATTTACGACTCCCAATTCTTAGTGGTCAAAATATGATATCCAAAAACATTCTTCGCCATAGTTTGAATTTATTTCATCAGTTCTCGAACAAAACTGAATGAATTTTGCAAATTTGACACAAGTCTAGGATAAATGTACTAGCTTCAACAACCTTCAATTCCCCCTGATGACGACTTCGTTAATTAGCCATATGTATCTATAAATTGACATGGTACACATTATTTCTTACAAAATTTGATTCCATAAAATTGTGATATCAGGGAAAAAACCTCGAATTTTTTCCACGTGCAGGATTTTAGAAAGTATGTCCATTTGTCAAGTAGTTAAGGAGAGACTATAAGTACATAACGCCAAAGACACTGTATAACAAGAAATGTTCTATTCTAAAAAAATAATCAATGAATGACCCAATTCGAAAGTTATATGAAGAAATGAGACATGAATGATTTTCCAAATGAATTCCGTGAGTAATTAGGAATATTTTTTATCCGATACTTAAGATTTTTAAATCAAGTCTCCGGAGTACCGCATTATTTGAGGAACAACCTTACAGTAAAGCATGCGATTACTTCCACTAATCCCCATTCATTACTTGCCGATTAGATTTCAGCGCAACTCCTGTTTCATTTAACAACGGTCCTCCATTTAACCTTCTGACGTTTTAAATAAAAGCAATACTCCGTCATCGATATCACTCACGTAAAAATAATAACTTTTATTCTCGAACAAAGCGCGCCATTTGTGTTTCCCACCGTCATTTTCGCCCTTTAAACTCCTTTCCACGACTTCTGGCCTCATGAAATTCTTTTTGCTCCAAATAACATGTTTCGGTCTACTGAGTCAATTGTTACATATATGCCACGCAATGCTCTACTTGGTTATTTCCATTGTTGAGACTAATCCTTTTTTCCCACGCCAGCCTTCGTCTTCGCACTACTGAATATTCCGCATTTTCATGAAATAAACAACTTTCTTACAAAATCCCACGATATCGTTTCACCGAGCATCCATAATGTAGGTTACAGAAAAATGCCGATAATTAAGATCATTGACTGCATGCGCGATTCGTTAAAGTTTCCCAACGTTGGCAAACAATACATTCGAACCTCCAGATATTTTAGAAGCCAGATTACGTCATATTTGCACGTCTGTTGAGCTTTTTTTACGACCTTTATTTTTAGTTAAATAAATTGGTTTTTCCCTCAGCAGATTAAAATACAGATTTTGAGCTAGTTAAATATCGTCATTGCTAAAAGATAGTGGTTATTTTCAAATTAACAAGGATTTTGTCCGCTTATTTTCTGTGATCGCGTGCATACCATGGTTTATCTTGTATTTAGTTTTCTATAGGGTCGGAGAACTGATTTTTATCACTTGTTATTTATTTTAGTACTAATATATTACTATAATAAGCATTGGTGGGCATAAATTTTCAGAAATGACATTTTCTAACCCAGTCAATTTGCATTAAAGAGCACTATCACAATCATTAAGAAGATTATGTGATGAATATGAATAAAAAGAAAAACGTCGGCCCACAAAAATTTGAGAGAATTTCAGAAAATATTTTCCATGAAATGCCGCTGATAATAATTCTGCCAGCAAATGAACAATGAAATTTCACTAAACGAAAGTTCTCAAGGAAACGTCATCTCTATCCGTAGTATCAACATTTCCTTTCTTCCGGCTATCTTAGCTACCAAAATTATCATTTCTTTGACGATATCCATAAGCGCTTTTACTTAACACGCAAGGCANTTATTATTATTATCATTATAAAATAAGTGAAAATCGTTTCAATTTCCGCTGATATTGACATAGGATAATAAAAAAAGGGATTGCTTTCTATTATGAAATCACACCGTAAAGTTCCACGCTTACTTTACCTCGCTTCACTTTCAATCCGTACCTTCAAGTTCCCGGTTATTCTGCTATTGCCTCATTTCATCTATGTTTGCTCACATATTGTGATTCCAGGTTCTCATGTTTGCTAAAGCCCTTCTCCATATTTTCTTCCCCGTTCCCTTTACATCCTAAAATTCTGCTTCCAACGGTTTTATTTGCTCTATAATTTTTCAAGACGCTCATCATACTTTCAGCCTGTTGACTCTATTCTCTTCATGGATTCAATCTTTGTGCCTCGTCCCTCCCTGTTCTTCTAGGTATTTATGAGTGTTATCCGCACTCCTACGTCTAGAACTATTCCATCTCATACCAATATTTTCGAAACTCACCGGGATTTTCCGAATATTTGCTTCACAGTCCTCAAATTAATTTGACATCCCCTTTATTTCCTGCTTCCCTTTCGAAGTTATCACTCCAGTCAAGAAAATGCTAATGCAAGCAGAAGATAGCTAACAACCTTCCCCACCCGCCTAAGGATTCCTTTTCCAAATTTTATTTATTACGAATATCATTTCTTTTTCCGGATCAGCTATTCCAATTTTCCATTGTTATCATTCTTTATGCCGCTCCAAATTCGACTTGTTATTGCGTTTGGATGTAGATGAAAATTTTTATAATCCTCTCTTATCAAGAAATTTCGGTCGGAACCTTTACCCTGCGAATCTTACCGTCTGATTATTCCGAACAAGGGAGTTTCAAGGAGTGATTCCGGTAAAATGTGACGCTTAACGAGATATGACCAATCATTAGTTCCACAACTCAGAAAAGTATTTAAAACGTACGTGAGTTTCTCATTTTATGTAAGTAACTTTCGCTGATCAGGTTAGTAAAAGGTGATAAGTAAGGAGAACTACCTTTCAAGCTCAAAGCGGTTCGGAATTTTTCCCTTTCCTATGATTTTGAACGGAAAAGAAGAATAAAATATTCACTTGCACATAAAGGTTCGTGAATGATAAAAATTGAAATATCTCCACGAAGTTAAGACATAAATGACACGAATTCCACAAAGGAGATCTTGGTGTGGTAGAAAATCATTACGGGTATCTAAAGGGGCTTAAAAAATACATCGAAATATGGATTAAAGAAAAGTCGTTTACTTTGCACAGTGAAACCGTGAGGCTGAATCACAAGGTTTGGTTTACATAAGAATATGATCATAACGAGCCGATAACAGCTACAATTAAATGTGTGTGTATAAGATACACTTGACTGTCAAATATCTGCAGCTTGAGTATATTTTCATATTCCTATATAAGGCAATTACTATTAGATTATTTAAGACTGAAGAAGACGTGTTGTTGCAGAGGGTAGAACCTCCGATGAAAACAAATGTGCGGCGATACGTTCCAGGTCTGTGTAACTAAAATTTTCTTTAGTTCTTCCTGCTTTCTCTGGATTTGTGCACAGAACCGTGTCTACACTTAGGCTGCCAGAAAGCGTAGGTCAAGTTGTACATCAAATGTAATAAGACTAAAATCCTGGGTCTACTTTCATTGGAAGCATAAGAAAAATTCTAGTTTTTTTGGCTACAGATGTAGAAGATGATTTTTAACTGAGATTGAGTATTACTTGGATATATACAGTATTCACCATCGCATCAGCGCGGAAATCTTTTCTGGTGGAGGTATACTAATAGTCAAAACATAATTTTATTCCTGTTTCTAGTTTTAGTTTAGACAAATTAGAAAGCGTGACTTGAGTACAAATGATTATCGCACGCTTTGCAAAACAGTTCATTTTTCCTTCATTTACGAGTTTAAAAAATACTTTATTGTGAACAAACACAGTTTTCCTAAAATTAACATTCCAAATAGAAGCATTTCTCTACAGTAAATATTCAAAGCATTTCATTTATAACTGTGCATAAAAATAAAAGACAATTTTGAGAGAGTAAGAAATATGAGTTCTCGAAAGTTGATGCAAAATGGGATCAGAAATGTACGTTCCTAAAATTTAAGAAAATGAAATTAAACGTAAAAAGAAAACAAAAGGGAAAGGTCGTGGCATTTACAAAGGTGACGAACGAGATTTTTTACTGAAAGATATGCTGAGTAATCTTGGGACAGGACGAGTTATGATATCTATACTCATAATAATAGAATATTTGTATAAATAAATCCGTGCATACTCGCAGGCGGAATAAGTAGAGGTGGTGTTGGTGGCACCAAAATATTGACGAAATCTTTTGTTCCCATTTAACGCATGACTTGCTGAAAATGAATATGCGCCCGTTTAAGAAAAAAGTGCAATCTTGAAAGGTAGGTCAGGTGGAAATGACGAAACGATATACTTGCTTTGTGCTAAGGTTTCTTGCACTCCCATAAAGCTCCGAGGGAATTAAATTAAAAATCCTTCTACGTCTGTTCTCTTACCTATCGGCGCTGTTTCCCCAAACAATTAATTTTTGGAAAACTGGGACAATTCAAGGCCTCATAAATATTGCAGCATGTGCCGTAATGAAAGCAGAAACGACTCATACGCTCATTTTTTAAATATTTGGCAGCATACTTAAATTAAGCTGATATTCATCGATTCAGATTTCGGGTTACATCGTGAAGGATAGAGTTTCCAGTCAGTCTTCCGTTCTCAGCAACATCAGAGGTACTCCATATATTTCTGTCTGTTATACTGAATATTACGTTTTAGATTAGTTAATACCTTCATGACTTGGATATATAGTTCGTCTTAAATTCTTCCTAAGAACGTAAAACAGTATTAAAGCCTCACGATTAGTTTCACATTGATAGTATTTAAACGTTGGAGATTATTACTATGCAACCTAAGTTATTTCTGGACGTCTGGACGTAAAATAATCATTAAAAATCATCAACGAATTTGCAGAAAATGCTGAAGATATGAAAGTAATATAATTATTCCGATTCCAAATTTATGCGTGGAAGCGGTCACAGGTTCGATTCCCACTGGAAAATTATGTGCAAAATGACCTTAGTTTTCGAAGCACATTTCAAAATACTCGATAAATTTGTATGAAGTTTTAAATTTAAATGTTGATAAACCGTGACTTAGACTGATTAAACATATCCAAACTCTCTTTATATTTACTGATAAAATAATTGACGCATGACAATGGCGAACCATGAAATGAGAAGTTTTAGGTTTCCAAATTGTGATTATTGTTAGTGATCCACGATTTTAACCTCCTTCGCCATATATTCGTTCGTTAGAGAAAAGCAGTGTAAAGTAGCTACCAATCTAGAAACACTGTCTCACGATACTTCCATCTCATTAGGAAGAGAAAGGAAAGCATATGGACACTAGCCCATAGCCAGTTCTTATTATTCAGAAGAATAAATTTTCTCTATTATTTAGATAATTCCACTTTAAATGAAGAATGTTTAACTATCCAACACCTATGCCTTAGATGCGGCTCTATACGTGTAACTGACGAAACTCAGGAGCCATAGTCATAATGTCATCATTTATATATTTATGACCACAATTTTCATATAATTGTAGGAATAGAGAGCGGTTCGGAATGCCCGAAAATAAAACCATTTCCTTAGATCGTTATCATCAGCAGGGCTCGTATAATACTCAAACAAATTAGCAGGAATGTATTGGACTATGCAAAATGTAGCAGGGTCTTAAAACTTAAGAACAAAGCGTTGCGGAAGTAATTCCTCACGGAAGAAGAGGTAAACAGACAAAGTGGGAAGAAAAATGGACGAGATACCCCCGACAGTATAAAAGAATCGGATAAATAACTGGTAAGAAGGTACAAGAAAAGGGCCGTAAACCCGAGAAGCAGCAAGAAGAGACATAAAGAAAGGAGAGAATAGAGTGCCCGGCAAGAGAAATGAAGAGAATAAAATGATAAAAATATACCGGAACGTCTTGAAGGGATACTGAGTTTCCTGAAATGTGCAAAGAGAAAATAATACATGTATTAAAATCGAAATTATGGCATGAAATGCGAGAAAGGCATATAGGAGAACGTTTGGAAAGATTAAAGGGAATTATACATGGAGAAGAATGTCGCCTTGTGAATAGACGTGGCGTATGAAAGGCGAAGAATAGAGGTATATAGGTTAAGTTTATCAGGAATTAGATGCCATCATAGAGCTCGGAAGAGAGAACTCTTATCGAAGAAAACAGGTGAAGTTGGCGGAGATGCAATGATCTTAACAATGGCGTCTTTTTGACGAGAATCCCTAGAGTTGAGCAGCGTAAGTTGCGTTTCAATAAAAAGACCCTTTTCATGATTTTTGATCAAAAGCAACTTATGACGTATGTGCCAATTATAATCATTATCAACAATTAACACAACAGTTAATGAACATAATTCCATCTGTATGCTCCATCTCCAAAGTTATTCAACATTAATCATCAATATCGTTCAATAATCATTCAATATTCACGATTTCCTTTGTTCATGAAAGAGCACGCAGAGAAGCCTCAAGCTTGTCACCGAATGCCACCAACTCGTAACAAATTCCGTCGAGTGACTCAAATATATGAATTATATACATGTACAGCTTGATGAAGAATTTTTAATGCTCGGAGGGCAAAGAAAGAAAACTATTTTAAATTGTGATTTTAGACCAATCCTTAACGCATTTGTGCTCTTTAGCTGAAGAAACTAAATTGTCATTTCTTCATTACTTTCTTGTCAATAGATAATGTATGACGTAATTATATTATAGTGCTATCTTTTGATATACGCCAAGCATTGCCTCGGATAAACTCCTCATGCTCAAAAATTCAAACACACATGCGCAAACAGCTTAAAAATTGATTTTTACCGGGGGTATTCGTAATTGTTTTTCTAGTTCTATATTTGTTAGGGTACTAATTGAAAAATGCTTCTCATTCTGTATACTATTCGTTGTAAGGCATACGAAATAAAATTTGATCAAATTAAGTGAAAAAAGATTTTAATCCACAAGTTCCGAAAACAAGTATCCCTTTATTGTTTCGCAAAGTATAACCAAAATTATTTCCAGAATTCAACAAAACTAAATTAAACTAAAAATTAGTTTTCCTCGTAGTAACAAAGATACATAACTAACCACTAATCGTCGTGAAACAACATTTCTCACCATATTGTTCAGTACAGATAATTACTTTCTCTTAGAAACTGGTGACTTCCAATAAAAAGAGATGTCCTTTCCGCTGAAATGTTTTTCCTTGCAGCTCAGCAGGCGTGATACAGCGCATATTTCACACACTAAATATTTCAGTCACCATGTTTTTGGGAAAAGTGTGTGAATTATTTGAGGAAATCCTTTAAATCCCAAGCGGACCTTCCCACAGGATACATAGGGGAAAAACAGGACCTCAGTGGACCGTAACCGGCGTTATCTCCAGTAGGTGGCGCAGTAAACCGATCACCCGCAGTATTTACTGACGCTCTCTCTTTTTCCTTGCCAATCCATTACTTAGCAAGATGTGTTGATTATTTAGCATACAAATTCCTATAAAGTAACCGTCTATAAAGTAGTTAAGAAAAACTGGAAAGATCTTTTTGAGAACTACCAAGACCTTCTTTATAGCCAAAAATATTAAAAAGAACTTGATTCCCTTAGGGAAGTATGTAGTCGAGTATGTGCGTATGAATACAAATTTGCCAATAAACATAATTAGTGTAAGCTCCTACATATATGCGTATTGCAGAAACGTAGAAAGACTGTTCGTATATTTATGACTATATACACATCTGCCCGCCTATATACGTTATTCACAGAAAACACGTAAGGCCGTATGTTGTTGTTATTGAAAAAAAGAACGGCGTCCACCCAATGCTCTACTTTTTATGTTGTCATCACTGGAGTAGAAAATTCCATGAAAAAGAAACGAGAAACTGTCGCGTGCATTGCTAAACTATTTAAACCAGCCCAAGCGCAAAAAACACTACGAGTAGGCAAAAATTCACGCAATTATAACTTTGTAAAACTCGTGAGGGGTGTAGCTTAAAAATGTATGAGAATAAGACGGCAAATTATCCGTCATGGAAGGATCATGTGATGAGTGTTTTTTCCTCCTCTTAAGTAAGGCCCTAAGCTTTTGGGATTACAGAAACAGCTCGGAATAAGAAGTCTTGGTGCGACAACAGCAAAAAAAACTAACGATTTAGGATGAGCTTGCGCATCCGCTCCATTTGTTTATCTAATAGCAGAAATTATTCATAAACGTATAAGATTTAATGTTGTGATAATGCAAATTTTCCCTTTCCGGGAAGTAGAGCGCAGACGTACCGGAAGTACTTACCGTTTAATCACATGGCTATTGTGTGTAAGACGGAATAAAAGAGGAAAGTATTATCAATATTATTGAGATGGCTTATTCAATGTACATACCTCTGTATATGAACATTTTGGAGAATATTTCGCCAAATAAGACTTTCTTATTTCAGAAATTATTAATTCTAATTAGCGTAGGATAAAAATTAAGTAAAATAACTTTACTTTTTTGCCCATTATATTAATATAACTGTTTTATTTCTACATCAAAGGTGTAATGTAATTTGGGACTTAAAGGTACATTGAGTTGTATTTTTATTATCCTTATAACAAAGACGGAAGACTAATTTAAGCTGATAGAATATGAAACCGAAAAATACACTAATGCTATTAATTAAGTAGAAGTGAATTGAAGTATAATTTTCGGTCTTGCAGTCCTTCAGAGTTAAATTTGAGGATTAGTAGTGGGCAAGAGTCGCACTTAATATTTCACTTTTACAAACAAATTAAGCATTTGATCTATCGAAATAAGTCGATGATTTGAAACTTAATATAACCCGTAATTCGCGTGAGGAAATGTTTGGAGGCAGAACAATTTCTCTAGAAATTCTAACTCTCTGAAACTTTTCCTTAAAGAGCTAAGCCTGTTTTAGAAGAAAACAACATGGTAAAAATTTCCATTCACAGGAAATCATAAAATACGCGGAGAATGTGAAGCTTCAAAAACGGAAATTTTGTTTGAGTGAAAAATCTGGTTTTAACATTCCGGAACAATATTGCTGGAAATTGCAATTAACAGAGAATTATTAATATTCAAAGTATATCTTTAATTTCTTCCAACGGCGCAATTTCCACTCTTCGTAATCGAATTCATAATACTTCTCAGAATTTAATTATTCGTCATCATAAGTATTCAAGAACAGCCAAAGAAAATAAAAAAAATTTTCTAACGATTTCAAAGAAGAAATACTTAGAAATGGCTACAGAAATGGGTGTTTCATCGTAAGGAATAATCATTAGTTTTTTAACACAAAATCAGGGGCAGGAGCCCCTGAGAATCTGTTAGGAATCCTGAATCCCAAATTAAATGGTGATTCTAAGGAATTCCATTAAGTAATTAACCTCATTTTGATTAAAAGCTATATTGAGTATCATATACGTACATCTTTCCATTTTAATTTTAACGTTTTCTTACGCCTTAGGATAACGTTTCCGTCGAATCTTTCGAATTCTTTTTTTGCTGCAAATAATTTCAAAAACTTACCGTAGTCGCCAGAAAAAGTTAAAAGACATAATTATATTCTTTATCTTATTATATATTTATGTTGAGAAATATGGACAGGTTGAGGTTTTTACGTTTAGATGGATTAATCAACTTAAATTAGTTCCAGGCTTCCGGAAGCGGAAGTTTGCGTCAAAATCCTCGACATAACTTGGAAGGAGCCTGCCACGCGAATATGTTAAAATGCATCTACAGATGTACTGAATTCATCTACTTTCCAACTCCTCATTAAGAGTGTATACGAATTGACAATCTCATTTCACCTGAGTACACTACTCAAAATCAATTTATAATTACCTCCCTATAGATCCTTTTGTAAACTTTTTGCCGGGAGTAAATCTCTCTCAACACCAGGTATCATTTTTCCTATCCGTGGCAAAACCAATCATCTAAAAGTACCATCCAATCCTTCAATCCCTAGCTCTTTTAATTTGCAATCGAATTAAGCTTCTTATTGAAAGCCTCTTAGGAAGCTCATCTTATCTAATCTCCAGAATTTCCATCCATTTGTTTGAATCATATCTCTCTTAAAAAAACGTTGAATTAGATTCCTTATTCAAGTACTGTAAATTGTTCGACAAAGGAGTGTTTCTAAAATTATTGAAAATCACGTCTAAAGGATAGCCTTAACGGAGATTGTGACGCTGCCTTGTTGAATACATTTCCTAAGGATAACTCACGAAAAAATATTGTCACTTTGATAATTGCATCAAACGCAATCGGTGTAGCTGCCTATTGCTCGGATTAAAATTATTACATAAAAATTGAAATCATTCAGCTGAGTTACTATAATATATTTTGTTCATAAAATATATTATCTTGATTTTTACGCACTTAAATCATGTAATAAATTTCTATGTGAGCTGTACTTCAACGTAATATGCAAAACAGAATCTATTAAATCGGCCTCGACTTTGCGGTAGTTTTACTAAATGAAAAACAGACTAACCTTTGGTAAATGTAAAAGTCCGATGTTTTATTTTTGTTCAATAAGATTCGTATGTTATATTCTTCAAAACATATATGCCTGCATATAATTCAAACATGGCAATTACTTATTACGATTGACATAACTACCAATTTACTCCATATTGTATTTTCTTCGCATCACGTGGTAGTGATTTAATATTTATGGAAGGCATCACTGCAGCGTGACGCCGTCCATAAATGGCTGCGATGGCGTATTGGTTATCATACTAGCACTCCAACCCCAAAATCCTGGGTTCAAGTCCCGACTAGTAGGATTTTTTCGTGATAGGGAATGGCTGTGTTCGTATTCAAATTATTGTTATTAAGAGGTTTGCAATAGGGGCCCTCCTGTTTCAGTTAGAGAAATAAGTAAACACACGTATTCCTCATTAAGAAACGGATTTATTAATTTTTACTCAAATTTCAAATGAATCCTATCTGACTTCGTCGTTTCGTGCATTTGATATTCCAAATTCAGTTTCCTCCAATCCTCTCTCGGCTACCTCAATTAACGTACAATTTTCTCTTTCTCTAAAACCTTGAACAAGTTATGCATAACAGAAAATCTGATTCTCACTGTGTCTGTAGTCAATGCTGCGACTAACGTACGGGTCAATTTCCCGAAAAAACACTGTCGCGTTCGTATCATTTTTCACTTCCCGCCTACCTCATCTCCCGCCACGCGCTCTCGCCCGTTTATGGATTCCGTGATAATTAAGAGATGTTCATTTTGTATCCGTTATCATCGCGTTGGGTAGTCTCAGCTGCGACATCCAGCTCGCCATGCGTCGATAAGATCGCTTTCACCTTGTTCACCGCTACATCACCCTCCTTATTCCTTCTATTAATAGTCGCTCACCCTTGTTCGCCGTGGGCTCCCTACTTGCGCCAGCATTTCTGCGTCGGATTGCGATGAAACCCGTTCGGTGCACACGCTAATTAGGAGTTTATTGGCTGCAGTGCTATTTGATAAATCGCTTTAAAACTGTCTTCCATTGAATTGCCCATCAGAAAAAAAGGAATGATGGACGAGCTTTTAATCCCGCTCTGCCCCGAAATTGAAAGACATCACGCGATTCCCGATAGAACTTACGTATGATTCAGCAAATAATGAACAAAATCTGATTTCGCAGATGGTGGAGTTACCGTATTTTGAAGGTGCGTCAGCTTTCCCTCGTTATTTTCATACTTCCAACTTCCTAAATATAAATACAATATGAATATAATTCTGAAAATTAGATGAAAAACAACTCCTAAAAAATATTTCAGTGAACAATGAAAACTTAAAAAAATGAAATGATAGATCAAAATGAAGAGTAGACTGTTTCTTGGAACTTAGAAAAATCTTGGTGTGATTTTAATTTCTTGCCCAAAGTACCGATAGACCAGGAGATTCCATCCCAAAGTTCGGGGGATGCGTATAGTCCTTAAACCAATTAGAAATTACCCATTAGACTGATTTTCCTGAAGACTTCATACAATGAAAAACATTGATAATTTAAATGAAAAAAGTATATAACTGTCGGCACATACTGAGGAAGTTGAGCTTCAATACTCGTTCTGATATAATTGTAATCTTACATATACCACCAACAGTATGCCCGCCCTAAATTCGACTGATTCCACCAACCGTTGCAATTTTTCAGTCTTTGTACATTCATAAACATCAACACCATGCAAGTCATTCTTTTACGAGCATAATAGCCACCGTTCTCCATAAGAAATGCATGCAAAGTTAAGTTTCATCGATTTCAGCTTTTACTTCTTTCCTAAAATTAAACTAGAAAGGATAGTAACACAAAATCGAGGCAAGCACCACACCAAACGAACGAAATTGTATAATAATTTTTAATTTATCGTGAAATGTTGTATTCAAATCGAAATTGTAACACTATTGACAAATTAAATGAAAATATTGTAGTTTTGTGATTACGACCAACCCGTCTCCTTTACGACCGAGGCATATGTTCAATCGAAGTTCATCCATTTTCCCATATTATGCATGGAGAATCAAGGTTCATTTAACATTATTGATTATTATTTGATAGATTTTTGAAAAGGAAGCAATTTTCTGAGCTTTTAGCGTTTGCAGTTATGACCGCTGGGTCAAACTTACGGCCAGATAGGAGTGAACCTTCCGAGAAACAAGATATTTATAACTGCAGTCAGAAAATAGAAAACTATTGGGAGACTTTTAGCAAAAATGAGCTGCACAAAGAAAATTTCGTTGTTTTCAACGGTTGAACTATCGAGTGTATTTACATATATGTTCTTTCTTGAGGTCATTATTAAGTCAATTTCCGTGTATTTTCTTACAACTCTGAGTTTAAATCCTTCGTTTGCACATCCACGTATACTTTGGAAGTAAACATTCAATGTTATTTCAAAACATTGAGGTGACTAAATGTGCTTTTCGATGAGCAAATATCTTTTTTCTTTTTTTTATTGACCATTTTTTTCTAGAGATTCCAGTAAACCGAAATTAGCATGGTATTAATCAAGTTTCATTTTCCGGAGGAGAATCAGTGGGGTGTTCAGCTATTGGGAAAGTAAAAATAACGATTTCCGTTGAGTTACAAGTAATCTCCAACTACAACAAGATACATTTCCTCCAAACACTGTAGAACTTATAGGAGCTAATGCGGTATGTCAGGTTAAGAGCTTGGATACCCATGTGTTACAACATGATTAGTTCCCAAAAGTTTCAACTTCTTACATTTTGTATTACTTGTTTGGAAAGTATGCATTCAAAATGGAAGAACTGGTAGAAACAACGAGATTTTCAAATAATCACAAAAAACTATTATAACTTCCATAGTGATCCTCAGGGACTAGCTCATCGAAATTAAAAGTAGAATTAAGCTGTGAATACACGATTTATTTAACCGACCAGACTATGAAAATATTACATTTCCACGAAATAACGCCTTCTTCGGTAAATTTTAACATTAAAATGATAAACATGAAAAATTCGAAGTTTTGCTACTAAAATAATAACATTAAAATGTGCCAATTAATATTTTCTAAATTAATCTTATAAAAGTACAATTATTTGCTGAATGTTCTCGAAAGAAAATGCAGCAATAATCCGAAAGATGATCCTCTCTCCGACCAGATTTTGGCTTCGCAGTGCCCAATGATTTCTAGAAATGTAACCCGGGAAAGTCCAGTAAATCAAGCAGGAAAGGGCTGAAAATATTACCTCCTTCCATAAATATACGACCCAATTTGACGGGATACATTATAAACCAACAATATCTCGATAGTCGGCATTAAAATTCCCCGATTGGGAATAGAGCTTCCGACAAAATAAATTCCATCCGATTTATACGGAACGTAGAATACATGAATCCCAAATTCGGCGCGACTCAATTTTAGAAACCGCTCACGTAGGGGAACTTGATCAAACTATACCGCATAAATATTAAGAGTTAATTCGCTTTGATAACGTCTTCGGAGCGCGTTTTTAATACCTCCGCGGGTACTTCTGGCTCGCGAGGATTAGAAAGCGACCCACCTATCTAATACCGCCGCGACGCATCGCTCCATTTACAGTACTTCATTCCCTAAGTGACGCCGCGTTGCTTCAATTACTCCCCAATTTGAATCGAGCCGATTCTTCACCTTACTCAGCGAATCCTCTTTCCCTGGCAAAATCCACGCGCCCACTCGGCGTCTCATCTCTCATCGATAACTGTACTCTACCAATGCACTTTAAGCCATTTTCTCCTCTCTCTCTCTCCTTTCAAAAAGCACCGTGCCCCCCCTTTTCTTCTTCCTCTATCTCTCTATCGATCCGATAACTCCACCGCGCTCCCTCTTGCAGCCCCTTGCCTCTTTCGGCCGCTCCTACCACACTCGCACACATTCCAACCATTCGTCACACCCCTCCACTCCTCCACATAGCCTCACTCGAACACCTTGTCCTTGCCCATCCTGCAGGGGAGGACCTAGAAACTTCCTATGGGGGCGATTTGCCCCAAGACTGGAGGTGAATTACCCGTGGGGGAGCGATTTACAGTGATTTTTGTCGCTGGCCGCCGTTACGGGCTTAAAAATTCAGCGGGTTGGCCTTAAAAAATGATGGATACCTGCCGATAATTGTTCGAACGTTAGGGAAAGTTGGGACACACTCGGTTCCTTGCAGGGTCGGGCTCAGACGGTGATGCAGTCGCTTCTGGGCGATCACTAGAGGGTGGAGGTTATTCTGTCTGAGGATAGAATACGTACTCATTCACCAATTTAAATCTTACTCTTAAATCAGTCACTTACTCGAAAAATGGGGAATTCCTCGAAAAATGGGGCATTTTATATAATTAAATACGGCCAATACTTAATAGATTAGCGAAATACACTTCTCCACGCCTTACGTCTCCGCAGGAATTGAATAAGCGACCTTTCCAAGATATGATGAGATATATTTTGTTGGATGAGATATATTTTGTTGGATGAGATATATTGTTACTCATATTGGTTTCATACAACAAAATTTAATATTTTCCGTGCGATACATTCCGTAAAGTTTTCATAATTCAAATTTGGAGATTAAATCTCGAAGAAATTGCTATAAAACGAGTCAAAATAATTTATCCATGGTATCTAATGATACTTTCAAATGTTAACGGCTCAGAAAATGGGAAAAAGTCTTTAAGAAAGAGTAAGTGTGGCAGGGGGCGGCGAGAAACCTCCCTTCTCAGGTCGGCTAAAAGGCTGAATCCGCCCTGGCTTCCGTATCATGCATTATTCCTATGATTCAAGGCGGGACAATCGTTTCGGTACTTGTCCTTTTAGGGAACCGGCTCTTGATTTTTCAACGGCAGCCATGCTTTACTTTTCTGGTAATTAAAGTTGAATACTTCTCCGCAAAAATTTTCCTTGAAAAAGACGAAATTTAAGAAAGAAAATGGGTCCTGAAAATTATGATACTATGGTACTCTTTTAACTCGCCTTAGATACTAAAGTTTACGCTTCTGCCAGGTTTTTAGCAAACCATGAATTTTGATCCTTTGAAAGTCATAAAAGTTGCATTATAATTATGTAAAAAAGAGCGCTTTTTCCACGGTCTTCTCGACAAATGGCTGGTTTCGGCGACCTATCGTAATTCTAATATCTTCTTCTCCATTTGATTAGTATAAGATACTTTACTATTTTATAATAGCAAAATAGAAAAGAAGATAGCAGGAGAACGATAAGTCGCTAGTATAAGAACCTTTAGTATAAGATACTTTTGTATAAGATATATTAGTAACTTATACTAGCCAAATAGTAAAACATACTGTCAAATATATACATAGTAATATAAATAGTAAACAACTAGTATCTTATACTAGTGAAATTCACCTATGCTTTTCTCCAAGTTAATGGGAAGAAATTGAAATATTTCTACCTTTAATCTTGACTTTTTTTGCGTATCATTTCAGTGTCTTTTCAAATATTCGGCCTAAATGGAGGCAGAAACTTTTAAATCCCCCGACAAATGGCAAAAGCTTTCCATTTCCTTGGTAAATATTCATAAATTAGGGATGCGCAAGTTTAGAAATCTCTTTAATGTTTTGACAAAGGTCCCTTTCCGTGATTTATTGCCGAAAAGGTGAGAATCTCGAATTTTATTCGATTTTCATGGACTCCTTGGGGAAAGACAATAGTCCCGAACTCTCCCTCTAAATCTGTAACTGACTTCTAGTCCTCTTCCGTACTTCATCCATTTTGCCATCCAATCCGTCTACCCCTCATCCATTTCCCTTGCCTTCTTACGCACTCTGTCTTCTTCCTACATTTACTCCGCATCGCATCTATAGCTCCGAGAATTCTTCTACCCCCATCCCTACATCACATTTGCATTCTTTCGCTCCTATCTTGGTCCATTTTATACCCCACGGAACCTTTGGGATACCTGGATATCGTTCTTCTTTTTTCTCGAGATACCCGGTTGCGGGATATTCTTCTTTGACACGTGTCGTGTTTTGAAATATGGCTGCTGAAATACGATTTCTGTTTTCCACTCTATTACGTTTCCTTTTTATCCTTTCACGGTTTTATTGCAGAGTGAACTGCTAGTTGGTTCGCAATTGATGTTCCCCTCGCAAAAAAGTTCAATTCCCGTGTCACGGATATTCTTTTAAACAATAGACAACTCCGCCTTCCGCTCGGTTAATTCAAATCATTCGAGAAAGTTTGAAGTGACGCAACTTTCTCCAGAGTGGTACTGTTGACCGAGTCCAAATTACACCTAACCAAATAGAAGTTTTCTTTTTTAAAACGTATAGAGCAGTGGAAACTTCGCTGATGCACGCTCACTTACGCTAGCGCGCATGCGCTCAAAGACGCTGAGTTTTAGACAAAGTTCTGATATTAAAACTTGAAGAAAATTTGCTTGACAATCGCCTCGTGTCCTGAACTTAGGAATTAACCTCCGAAATCATGACATTCTTCCTACCGACGAGAAACAAGGTCTTGAAACAATTTGGAAAATAAGGTCAGAGGCACGCTTAATGTAGAATAAATTTCGCGGATTTTTAAAAGGACTGCTTTGAAATGGCGTTAATTCATCGGTAATTGCGGATGTCCTTACATTTAGGCCCAAAAGCCGTGATAAGAGCATTCTGCTTCAATTACTATTTTCTTTTATACCTCTGCAAAACTACTAAAAGGATCATTTAGAGACACGTTAAAACTCTGAGATAACAAGCGTTTTTGTTTTGTTTCCAAACTTCTCTTCAACTCGCGGAAAACAAACATTCGACCAATTTGAAATATCCCGCAACTTCGCTTCGTAACCACAGTCTCCATTCTTCCGGCAAATAATATCCGAATAAACTCCCGAGTAGCGGTAATGTAACGAAAAATGTCTCCTTATCGGCAGAATTTCGGAAAATGATCAATCCGTCGAAGCGTCCTTTCCCCGCGGAGAAAGTTCTAATTTTTGCCGCACGAGTCCCCGAATCAAACCCAATCGATATTCCCCTTTGGTTATAACTATTTTTACTCTCGAGCGAAAATTTCCCGTTCACAACACCACCGCTGTCTTTCTCTTCCCAGAACCATTCCTCGGTCTCTGTCCAAGTATTCAGAAACCCTCGCCATATCCACTCAACCGGAATCCTCTCCCCGAGGTCTGTCTTTCCCAAAGGAAAGGTCGTTCTCTCTCTCTGCGCAACTCATCCTCCTCCCAAACATCCCGTTCCATCAACTTCCACATCTACACCCAATCCCTCCTCCCTAACTATCTCCTTCCTTTCCTCTCTTATAATGTCTTTACGTCTTCCTAAAAGAGATAATGGACCCCTGAAACAGTAAACATTCGAAGTTGACAATGAATTCGTGGAGCGGAACAAGGAGTTCCTTAACACCCCTTTTCCGGTAACTTCTCGGAAATGAAGTAATCTGATTTTCAACTTGCCATTGAGTCCCGTAAAATAATAATGAATTGCGCTAGACTCCCGTTTGTTCGGGATATGCTCTCGAATGGCTGAGTGGGCCTGTGGTAAAGGCGGCTCCGGTTCCAATTTTCTGTGTCCACATAAAAATGACCTCGGCTGTCGCAGCGCATTCATAAAGTACAAGGTAACTATTGATAATCTTTTTAGGGCCTGTGGAGAGCCAAGTGGATAATACTACGGGCTTGGTGAAAGCTGTCCTGGGTGCGACTCCGCTGGTGAAGGTGTTTACAATCGTGCGTTACCTCAGTCGTCGTAGACATTCATAAAACTACAACTATCAATTCAGCGTCTTCCACCACGCATAAAATACCCATACGACCTACTCCTCGCCGGGTTTGACCCGAAGTCTTTGGGTGAGAAAACAAAATCTCTGGGTCAACATTGAGATTTATTTTATTTTGAAATCAAAATGTGGTAGCAAGGATCGGAAATAATGCCTACTCATATAAATACAACATATAAAATACAATCCTATATTAAAAATCGAAGGGCAACGTAGCCTATCCCAAAAAGTCTCAAAAATCTCCGACTGCATATTTTCAGGTGGTAACCACGCCCATGAATAATCATGTTCCATTGGAAGGGGAAAGACCTTACACACGAGTATTATTCAGGGTCCACATTGGCGTGTCTTTCTATCAATAATAACTTCTACGATATAAAGAGGAACACCCTAATTACATCCATTTTAGTAATTGTTATTATTTATGAACACCAACTACCACTAATTAACCGGAAAAATCCAGTTAATTGGGATTCGAAGCAGGGACCTTGGGATTGGAGCGCTAGACCGCTAACCAGCCGCAGTAATTTTTTCATTGAAATATCGTTGTTAAGAATACCCCGCTAACGTAAAGATGCAACTTCTGATTGCAAGCAAGGACCGTTAGCTGCATCAGGTGACAATGCTTTCCAAAGCATTTAATCCTATTTTATTTCATTTTCTAGCTGGTTGATATGATATAAGCACGAGTATACAAAAATTATACTAGGAGAAACTCTATATTCTTATTAATACTTGCGTGTTATAATTGATGATTGGGGATGCGATGTCATTGGAGGATGAAAGTAAAGTAGAGAGACCTAATGAAGAAGTCCTTGGAAGAGCAGATGAGGATAGAATTCTGCGGAAGTCATCAAATAAAGGAAGAGGAAATTTAATCGACCACGCACTAAGGCCCGATAATATCCTGAAAGCAGTGTTGGAAGGAATGGTGGACGACAAGAATTATAGAGGAAGAATTGAATTATGAGGGACGGATGACGGTAAGTGCCAAAGTTTGTATGTATTTTTGGAATAAAAGTACATATGTAGATGTGGATGTATGAGGAAACGGAGCGAATGACAAGGAGTAGGATGATTTCGAGAATTGGAACAAACCAATCCTCGGATCCCTTTAAAAGACATTTTATAATGATACATATATAATGAAGACATACTGCCATAGATTTCATTTTCGAAATCATTCAGCGAATCATTCAGCGAATCATTCAGAGATTTAATTGTTTGGGAAATTTTATCTCCGAACCTGCCCGGTTGATCGTCCAACTGTGCATGGATTTAAGTTACTCCCTATTCTGACTCATTATTCACAGACTTATTTCGGATAAATCTTCAAAATATGAGAAAAAAAAGGTTGACTAATCAATCCGCAGAAACATCTTAACCTAATATTATAGTTCTCTTTTCATGTGGTAACCAATATATTGAATCGCCAGATATCAGAGTAACATGTTTTACCCTCCGAAAGTTATCAGCTCCTATGGGTATCTTTACTTTCAAGTCAAAATGTAATTCCGTCACCATGCAAAAATTAGTAGTTAATAACCTTCAGACCTTTCTTTCATTAGCTTCTGTGCGGGAAAAATCTAAAACGCAGTTTCGTAAAACCGTAAAAACGAATGTTGGAACATTACAGAGCTCCGTCTCGAGGCGGAAACTAGGGCATAAAACCAGAAACATCTAAATTTCAATGACGGAAGAGTTACATCCTTAAAGGCAAAAGCCATAAAACAGGGAATTGCGTTCACTTCCGAGTTTCTATGCATCGAAGATCCGAAATGAGTGGATGGATCGCAGGAAGAAAACCACTTCAGCTGAAAAACACAGAGGTGATACGTAATCACTCTTAATACCCATGCACTGCTATAATGTTACTTTAACCTAGATATATATCCGATTCCTACTCCATCATAGTTTCTCGGTTGCTCTGAAGTACTCCAGGGAGACCTATACAGCATTCGAATTGGCTAGGGCTACTACGTCCTCTATATTATAGTGTAATATTAACCCTCACCTTCCTAAAAACGTCATCTTACTTTGTTCCGGGCTTTCTATCTCACTCTGACATCGAACTAAATCTCAATTTACTCCACGTTTATATCTCACGCAGGGCACGTCGAAACAATAGTAATAAGAGTGTTATGCGGAGCGAGGTAAGTTATAGATACAGCCTCCACCATTGTATCGACTGATACACCATGTTATATCCAACTTGATGGATACACTTCCATCTGAGAGGATTATTGAGAGGTGTAAAAATAGGGAGGCACAAAGGTATTAGACTGCAATGGAAGTACAAAATGTCAGAGGTAATGAACAGAGGTGGGGTGAAAAGAATCCGTAATTTGCATTTATTGACAATTCGCGGAAATGCAAATATGGTAAAATTTTACAAAGGAAATCTCTAAATATCAGTTTTACAAATATTCCGCTAAATGTACGTTTTTTTTAATTTGGAATTACGAGAAATAGAAATAGGATTCTTTCGTGCTTCTTGAAAATCTATCAAACAAATTGGAAATAATTTACCGCGCTCATTTTATACGTAAAGTTCTATCTTCATCAATAATATCATCAACATTTTCCATTTTGATCTTGGTCCAAAATATTTTACTATGTATAACATTTATATGTCAATCGTGTATCTGAAATGCGATCTTAAAGGGTTAACCTGATAATCTAAAACCTTGTAGAGTTGCGTGACCACTACAAGAAACTAACTACAGCCAGAAAATAATTAAACGAAAAAACTCGTCAAATTCAAGAGAAGCCCAAAGACAGGTAGTAGGAGATAAATGACAGGTAGTAGGAGGTAACTGAACCATTCTACATAAACCTAAACCAAAGGGAGGGTCAAGCAACAACTCAAAAAACTGTCCAGCAACCCTTTCAAGTCCAATGAAACCGAGGGCGAGTGTATGGACAACCCAAAAAGGCCCAATGAAATAAATTTAAGTATGAACGGTCTTGCACGGGAATTTCTTATCCATGAAAATTCATTCAAAACTAAAAATACCTAATTAGTATCTCTAAAGCAACGCTAACACCATCAAAGGGGAGCAAACGTCCTCTGATAATGGTAGCGTAACTTCTGTTGTTTTAGTTGAGATCGTTCCTTTAATTCTCTTTCGATAATTGGTTTAATTGTTTGCGAGGGTACATGCCGAACGGAAATGCTTACGTTCCCGATCTTTAAAGTACACAAACTCTAAATTAATCCTTTCCTAAACATTTCCTTGTTTACATGTGATATTTCCTGAGCATGCGCGCTGCATGAGAAAGTTGAGAGAGGCGTTGCTTTCCACCTACGTTTAGCATTTTTCTGATGCGTAACATACCCAAGCTACATCCTAAGGTTTGACTTTCCAGTTTATCTAAGTTTGCTGTGCTGGCAGTTAACCTCCTCTAGGATGAATTCTAATTTTCTTTGCAAACTTTATCTCCTAACTATCCAAGGTTCACGCTATTCGCACCCTACGGTCTACCCGATGATCAACAAATGCTACAGCGCGTTACACAGCGACACATTTTAAAAAATTCTCCCTTTATCGTGAACTTCCGCAACCTTCTCCTCCCTTTCTGAAATCCTTTCAAATAAGAAACCAAATAGAGCGGTTAAGGAATTTTGGAATAGGTTTCTCCAAAGTTTTCATTCGCTTCAACTTTGAAACAATTGTTCCGCTTCAGGACTTCGCTTCCCTTTTACCTTTTAGAGTACTTCGCGTAGGACTAAGGCTATTCGCCCTTTACAATTTGTGATGAGGTTGATTAAATGATGATGTGGTTAGAATTAAATACTCCGGAATAACATTTCGCGAGCATGGAACAAATTGAAATGCCATCCTCCAAACCACTGCTTCCCAAACTTTTGTCGTATTCGCTGAAAAGTTCGCGGCACGCTCATCTTAGCAATTGTTAGACTCCGTAGGTAAATCGAAAAAGAAAAATACAATGATTGCGTAATAAATCATTGAATATCTTTAGGTTGAACTCCCAGCCACCAACAAAAAATCTCACAAAAGAATTAAATGAATAATGTGTCAATAATCATTTTGAATTGATAATAATATCTT
>KZ308631.1:505359-607017 GCA_000376725.2 Ladona fulva | reverse complement strand
TTATAATAAATAGATATTTTTGAGTTGAATGACATATAGTACGAAAGAGATTATTATGCGAGACGTAATTTAAAGGTAGATAGACCTCGTTTGTAAGTCACTACATATCTATTCTCGTATCACCTCATGCGTTAAAGGATATCAAACACACTCAAAAGGAAAAATCTACTGTGAGGAAGTCTCTATTTTTCAAATACAATGTCTAAGGTACCTTTCCTTCTGGTATTTTTTCGAAATCTGAGATTATTTTTTAATATCAATTAGAAAACTAACTCAAACACTTCCATTTCATTAAACTTATGTTTTCACCGTACATTTTTACACGGATCGTCTCACTAAAAGCTTACGTAGTTGTACGAATGTCAGATTTCGTTACCGAAACCTAAGTTGTTTCATAACAACTGAAAAGGATGATTCCGTATTATTTCCGTTTGAGCCACTTTAAATTCACTCTCTACATGTCATTTCGCTTTTACGATGTTTACCTATGTCGCTTTGGTGAAATTGGAAGGACACATTCCATTTCTACTGTTGATTGGAAATAAAAGCTTCCGTTTGCCAAGTAGGATAACGGACAGGTGGCGACTGGAATTATGCAATCTGAATCACCATATTTGAACACAATGTTGCCCTGGTTAATCAATGGACGAAAAAGGGAATAGAGAGGAAGTTTTCCAGTTTTCACCAGTTAGATTTGAAGCATTCTGAATTCAGGGAGAATCCCCTTGCAATTTGAATTAAATTTCCTCTTGTCATGAAAGCGCTTTAAATTAAACTCTCTCGAGAGGAATGAAGTGAATTCTCTACTAATTCTGAACCCTGAAATGCAATTAATTGGCATAGTTTAAAAAGTAAGCAAAATTCAAACAATTGTTTTTATCTTAGTATTCACTGAAGACACCATGAAAAGTTTACTAATTTTCTTGACGATATTATCACTAAACTGTGCCTCTTAAATAAGACAGTGATACTTCCATATGATATTTATGGTAAAATTAACCCCTTGGCATATTTGAATAGACCGCGATTGACAGCATTTTTGGTCCTTGAATTACCCAGCGTCATAACTGAGAAAATTTATGTTTGAACTCGCCTGACTAAATTTGAAATGCACCATAAGTTAATGCTTTTGTAAGAAAATCTAGGCTTTTGAACGACATCACGGGAATTTTGAGGCTAAGAAGGTAATATTTCATTTCTCACAAACTGTAGACGCAAACCAATTTGTTGGGTGACGCTCCTGCGGTCCGCATAACGGCAGAATATTTAGGCGTAAACTGCCCAAGTTACTATCAAATGCTGTTTATTACACATTCTTTGTGAGTCCGTATGTAAAACTTACGTATATAAAATATCCAAAAGTAAATGTTCAGTTCAATCAATAAAAATCGAACAGCGTATTGCGTGATGCATAAGATTGAGGGAAGAGGAAATTCGAGATTCACCCCTTCCACTGTTTCATCCAGTTACTCATAGCAGTAGGTCAAGGCTCGTTGAAAGTTCCTTTTTCTCTCTATTGCAGATTTCGCAGGATTCTTTCAGGAGGTTTGGAGAAGCCGAATTTCGTACATTACCCTTAACCATAACAAACATATTAATAACTTGTACATATAGACCTTTCTATCTACGTATACGTACGAGATTTTCTGTCAAACCCTTACGTCGGCTACAGTCAAGTGCCACTAGGTGGTGTTGTGCTCATTTTTTGTGAGTCGGTTTCTAAAACGGCTTTATAGTGAGTGGTTGCGTTCGTTGTTAGTGAAGAGTTTTTCATTTTTCTGCCTACCGATGTTCGCGATTTTTGAGGCAATATCTACATCGAGTGCAATTGTAAAAGTTCCACTACTGTTACACTCCGAACGTCCATGGAAATAACAAATATCTTCCATTAATCCGATTCAATGGGGATATCCTTAGGTGAAGTAAGATCCTCTTCCCAGAATCCGCTTCTTTTAATATTTTAACATTCAGAATTTAATTCGGAACATTAAAGGTAGAGGAATCATTCTGAACCGAGAATATGAAAGAGGATGCTTTAACTTTTTAGATAATTCCAAAAACTTTTTCGAATACATTGCCCGCAGTTCAACGCGCGTGGGTAAATTTTCCGTTAAATCGCGCTTCGAGTGAGTAAATTCTACGGCGAATCTAGAAAAAATATCATTATTACCCAAAATCTACGTCAAAATAGCAGCTCGCTGGGAACAAGAGTCGTTCCTGCAGAGTTTAATTTATCTAGTTCATTCCACTTTTAAAAGTAAATATAATTCATTCTGCCCATTTTATCCGCTTGCTGTGGCCACGATTTGTCGACGCTACGTGAGTTGGCTGGAGACAGAATTTCGCATGGCCACCTTCCCGTTCTTTCATTTATGTAGCGGTGCTGTTAAAAATCTCATACTTTTATTTCTTATGGAAAAATAGCGCCATTCTGCGCACCAATTGCAGGAAAATTCCCCTGTAACGTGTGCTCAAACTTAATTATTTTGCGATACTTTGAAGGTGGAATAAATTTTCTAACATATAGATTATAAAAACGGTTATAAGGATGCTAATGGTTGTGGGTGCTAAGGATGCTATGGCTAACTTAAAAATTAAACAACGTTCAGTCCTATAATTAGGAATAATCTTTTCTTTAGTTTAGCAACATTCACAATATACACCTCAAGAAGTTTCAAAATAACATCAGAACAAGAAAAGAAAAGCCCATGCGGGCATGCAAGGATAAGAAAAACAAAACTTCTGCATGAAATATTTCCCTAAACTACTGATAGAATATTTTATGTCTATTCTTTATTTGAAGATTGAGTTCATTTGTTTAGACATTACATTGACTTCCAATGCTTTATATTCATTAGTTAAGTATTTCACAGATGATTCTCCCCGAGATAGCCAATAAAAATGCAGTAGCTCAGTTTCAGATTATACTTCGTGGTTATGCCAATAAAATTAGCGCGATAAAATTTTAAATTAAAAGGCATGTTACTTTTTAAAGAAATTTACACTACGTAACGTATTATGCGATTCTTTATGTATGAAGCATCAGTGCGCCTTTAGGATTTATTTGGTAAACGGTAATCCCGAGTCAGAATCTCTCTCACGGCTCCCCATATTCCTTGCAATATAAATGTAAAAATAATATGTATCAATATTGGTATAAGGAATGAAATATTTTCAATTCTTAATTTACACATACATCAGAAAATTGAAGTAGGGTTGATTCTTAATTGTAGCATAGAAATTTACGAGCTTTCGTAAGAGGAGTTGTGTCGATTCATAGAATCATTCCAGACAACATGAATGAAATTGAGATTTCAATCCCACTTCAAAGCCTTGCATTTGAAGATTCATCTGTGACTCCTTGTTTAATCCTGCATATTTCACCTGATTTTTGTTGATAATTAATGCACTTAAGCGATGTTTATGAACACAGTACCTCAGCAGCAGTTACGAAGAGGTTTTATATTTAAGTAGCACTAACCGCAAATCTAAAGCACTGCGGGGAAGTCACGATTTTCGTTCATACGCTGAAAAGGCTGCGTGAAAACTAATTAACATTTTCGAGGTATGAAGCATATCACCTCAGCCCTTTCCATTTCCTGTATTAGCTACCTTCCCAGGAAGTATTTTATTTATTATGATAGTTTCCATGTAGCGGGACCATCAAAGGCTGTATTTGTAACGACGAATGGGAAATAAATAAAATCAAGACTTCAAAAGGAGCGCAGCGCAAAATCTCGCAAGGATTTCTATAAAAATTCGTGGAGCCGGCAGCAGAAGGTCTATATGAAATTCGGAGGCTCTTTAAGACGGGCTTTCCTTATCGAAATACTTTCATCTAGATAAAAAAGGTTTATATTACTCCTCTTTAACGTTACACCCAAGATGGAGAACGTCTCAATGCATGACTGGCAATTTATATGTTAAGGAGATTTGGAAAATGTCTTAAAATTCCCATTAGCATTTCATCACTTTTCTTTATTTTTGTAATTATACGATTATAAAGGAAAATTATCCGTCTGAAAATACATCACAAAGGAAAAAGACCGCTCCCGCATCGAACACTACAATAAAAGTTGGTTAGATACCCCACCTATTGTATAACTAATTTTATGTGACTGAATACCTGGCGTAAGCTTACGATAAATGTAAACAAAGTCTTATAACCCCTCCAATTTTCTTCTGATCTCCGAAGCGTATGAAAGCAGTAACGCAAAGAAGAAGATGACAAAGAAATGTTACATGGAAGAGGGAAAAGATATTTTGCGAGGACATTGAGTAAATTTACATCATATATTTCCGAGAAAATGCAATAGCATTATGGGTATTATGTTCCCTAATTTTGAATCTAAAGGTTCCGGAATTTAGGGAGATGATGGCTGTTAAACGTTAAGCTCTGTGACGAAGAAAGCGGCAAGACAAGGAGAAAAGGGTATTAGCGGAGGGCGAAAAGATTTTGTAATAGCATATAGTACACTAAGTTGAGGGGTTCGAATGAATAGAACGGCGAAGGAAGGTCTTTTAACCCCAAAAGGGAGTCTTGGAAAATAGTGGTTCATTAAACGTGACTACGTGAGGGTTCGTTATACTCGGTTTAACTCTGGCTCCTTCTCCTCAATGGTTTTTCATAGTCAAAATATCGTTAAAATTTTTCGCATCAAAATAAGACCACGTTGGTGTTTACCTTGACGAATCCTTTAATTAACTTCCACGAGTACTTCCTGTAATACTACGCATCGTAATGGCAATTTGCTTCAACTAGAAATGTATAGATAAGATTTGTAACATTATATGAGGTATTAAACTACAATATATAGATTTTAACAGGCTCAGAGGAAATGGAAATAAAAGAAGAAAATGCAATGGTTTTGTGGAGAAAAAACTGTGATTTCTGCCAGCACAGAAAAAAATGCTTTTATCACAGGAAAAAGGTAGAGGGATTCAAACATCCTTTGGGCAGACAACTCCTAGGACTTAACAGACAGATCATACAGAACTTAGTTTGGTCTCTTTTGATATCATAATCTCGTAGAAAACATAGATCTGACGAAAATCTTTACTAAAAAGTTTTTAATGACAACCAGAAGCATATATTCCCTAAGCAGGTCTATAAACCCTATGATGCACTTTATCGTCATAGGGTCGTACACATATGGTAATAGTATTGGAACCATCGAGTAAAAGTACTTAGGAAATGGAATCGGTAATGTTAACGATTTGTTTTTCATCTCCGTAATAGCATCCCCTGAAGTATTAGTTAAGTTCATGACGTGTCGGAATAAATTACGGCGGCAATTGAACCAGTAAGAAAGAATAACGATCCTCAAGTCCTTCTGAAAAGAAAAGTGAGACCCTTCTCTTTTCTTCCCTCATCCCAAGCATAAGAAGGCAATAAAAAAGGAACTTTTGAGAGAGTAAAGGAGAGAAGTTATGAGCGCTGAGGCGTTGAGATGCACTGAATTTCGGCTGGATTAGGAAAGGCGGGTAAACTCCTCAAAGTATATACAACTAATTTTAGAGAGTGATGTTTTCTTCATTAAATCAACTAACAAACCCTTTGGACATCTTAGCGCCCTTTGAAATGTTTTAAGTTCAAGAGCGCAATTAGCCAATTAAAGAGGACGGCGTGTTGAAGAAGCTTCGGAAACGTAGGATAATTTGAATTTCGAAGCTGCTTCTTTCACTCTTTAATCTTCTCTACAATGAGGTAATAAAGGTTTAACGGACTCACATTTAAAACGAAGTGCGAAGAGTTCATTTGTTGGGTAACATGTGTAACGCTTATAAAGAAATTTGGTCTGTTTCAAAATATAGAGACATTTTTGTTGAATTATATAGTTTTGAGAGAATCCTGTTAACACAACTGTCAACTTGGTGCCATACTGATGCCAATGGCATATACCGATATATTCAGGAAAGCACAATTTGAGAGTTCATGGAGAAAGCAATTCTGTGAAGTATTTCTAATAACTTGAAATGATCCTGACCAATTTAGTATTACTTTTTTACCTTTACTACGCTTTCTCATCCTTTCTTTTCGAATTCTATAGTAAGTACACTTACGTTTAGAGCAGTTACTAACTTATACCAATTTAGAAGGCTTGAATGTCATTATCTCAGTTATTACTGTGCAAGAAAGTGTTAAACCGGCGACATTTATTTAGGAAAAATGAAAAGAGGAACCACTTTTCTATCTAAACTATATCATATTTAATATAAAAAGCACTGCAAATATTGCACACAATCCAAGCCCAAAAAGGCACGACTAGTTTCGACGCATAAACGTAATTTTTAATTTCCAACCATGATGGAATAACACGAAGTGAAAAGTCAGTCTGTTAAATATATTGAAGATATTTACTTAAGTATACCTAAAAACAAAATGATCGCATTAAAGCTTCGAAACTGATTTGATGGGTAGTTTTCTAACATAGGAGGACCAGTAGTATTTTCGTTCACTGCCTAGAAAACCTGCGGCCTTTAGGGCATATGCGGCTTTTTCCTCACTTCTTAGAACAAACTCGGTCATCCAAATTGCTTTCCTCTATCTCATTTATCGATGTTAATCAGAGAAATCCAGAAGTTTCTACTTCGGTTTATTATCAATTCAAGTCATTTCCTTACCTCCTCATGAAATAAGGTTCCCCACACCTGGCCTAATTCATACGTATCATACTTTTACTATTGTAGCATGCTAAAGAGATAAATTCATAAAATTCTGAGTCAATGTATCTTTATAATGGTTAAAGATATTATCACATTTATCGATTAACTCCTATCGAACCCGCCATTAAAATATCCCTCTCCCCAATATTTTCTCTAGTATAATCAAATTTAATAGATATGGCCATATATTGAAATATATTTTGTGTTATTTGCGTGCTTCATATTCGTCTGGTGTGGCTGTGTACAGAAGCAACCATTCGTTCGCTCGTCTCTGTAATGTTGCTTCCTATCCTTAACTAATGTCTATGGTGGCGGTTCCAAATTTGGGTCGATGAGGAGATTTTAAACGGCCGACCCAACAAATGAATAGCAACGCCGTGGTTCCAGCACAGCTTTGAACAGAATAGAGTCCATATCTCATAACACAGTTTTTCCGTTAACGGTAGGAAACTTTCAATTACTCCCTCAACGGCAAACTTTAACGCAGTAGTCTCTAAACATATGTACCATCAAGGAATCGTTTAGCGAAAGAATGTGTATGCTGTCATTCTTTCCTTCAAAATTCGTATATTTTAGAAACGGTAATAACTAACACAGATTTTTGGTTGCTAAATCCAATGGAGAGGATATACGAGAAACGTTGACTAAACAAGGCAAAACATCGTTCATTCGGGCTCACGAGTTTGTGAATCGCCACTACACCGAAAATTTACTAGAGGAACTTTGAGTAAATGGTGATTAGAGAAAAAAATATGAAAAAAGGAAATTGCTTTGCTTCCCAAGCCAATACCATATTTTCCACTGTTAACGTATTTGTATCTCCTCAGCCTGAAGATTCACCAATAAGACCAATAAGATTTACTTATGTAACCATTATTTACTTATGTAACTTATGTATGGTTTGTGTTATTTAAATGAAATACTTTTTCGCCAATTAAGTCGGAACAGGTTAATTTCATGTCAGAAGGATTAGAAGTAATCTCTTAGCCTAATACTATTCCTTTTGCATCCCTTTGCTTTGTTATAACTTGCTAAAAGTTGATTTAAGGAGCCAAAAAGTTTGATGATCTTTCGAATAGTACATGATAATATTATCGGTTTTATGATTTTCTACAAAAGTTGTATTATAGTTGTAACTGGAATTTGCGAAAATTAAACGCCGTTTTATGAAATAAATTTTAGGGGACCATTTATCAAATAATGTGTAGTAATAAGATATTCAGGACTATGGATTTTACCTCTTTAGTATAACTTTGGCACATGAAAATGTAAATCGTATGTTCTCCACCACTGATATATTTATCACTGTGATAGAACTTGAAGAAATATCAAATAGTCCGCGAATAACAGTTTGATGATACTTTTGATTAAGATACTAAGATAAAAAAGCTTAAAAATCGAAAGAAGAAGAGTTAATTTATTAATTATAACAAAGATAAATTGTACAACATTGTAATTGTAATTGTAATATTGTTAATGATAAATAACAGATAATTTTGTGAAAGAGTAGTGGAGATATTATCATCATTTTTATAACAGTTGCACGCGACTTAGAAGTTGAAAATCCCAGCTATATAGCGTACACACACACATTTATATGTATGTGTGTGTGTGTAACATAAATGATACATGCAATAGTGCTCTATGATTTTGTTGCAAATTGCAGCAATATACATTTTGTCATGCTTATATATAGAACAATTGTCTGTGTCTATTGCGATAAGCTTACCACCTGGCTAAGACACGCAAAAACTAACATTCCTTCTTTTGAACAATAGCTGCTCCATTTTTTCCGTTTTAACTTCATCTGAAAAGACGAAGCGTAAGTGCTGAGCCGTTATTTCTTACTGGGTACTTTTTGTCCACCTTAAGACACATGGGAAAATCCTTTGAGAAACTCAACCGATATCTTTCGTTGACATTATTTTCTTAGCTGCCCTTGCATTTGGTAAAATGCTGCATTTTCGGTATCCGAGTTTGTCTCCCAGTGTAATTTTCTCCGCAAACTATATTTACATCCACCATGCACTGCTATAGAGATTATATCTTGTCGCCAGCCAGGCGAAGTCAAGACACAGGTTAGTAAAAGGGCTCTTCTCACACTACCCTTGACCACATAGCGTGTGTTCCAACCTTTAAGGGTTGCGTTGCGTGACCCGTACGCAAACAGTAGGAAAAAGCTCGCAAAGAACCTGGAACACATATTCAGATTTCATTTTCCGATAGCTAACGCGGAGAGGTCAATAACCGTGAAAATAATATCGAAATTTTTTCTTAATATTTCAGCGTTGAAAATGCTGCCTGATTTTGACACGCATGACGTATATCAATATCCTTCCAGAGTTTTTGCTGGTATTTTTTTGGAGTAGTATTTTAGGGTGTCTGAAATATGAATATCCTAAGTTGACATTTTCTTGATAAATTCGGTCGGTCGGTCGGTTGCTCGGTCAGCATTTCCATGAAACATGGATTGTGCCCAGTTGAATGGTGTTAACACTGTCCACTGTTTAAACATTTACCTAATTCTAATCCACTACACGAAATACGAAAATGTTGTTGGTTGGGTTGGGTTGGAACTCCGACACCGCGGCCGGTATAAACTGCGATACCATTAAGAAATAACTCCTAATCACGTTTTACTGACCCATAGCTTCACTCCTGATTATCCATGAAAGCTGGTATAACGTATATTGAACATGGTAGACAACTTTCTGTAACTTATCTAGAGCTTTTAAAATAGAAATACTTAGGTAGGAGATGAAGGTCGAAATCCGTATGTCCATCAGCAGACGACTTGCTTAAATAGAAAGGAGGAAATTGGATTATAAGAGGTGCGTATGATAAAGGGCATGAGTTGGTGAATGGAATGAATGGAAGATTTATGAGAGTGCTATGGGTGTGCCAAAACAAAGAGAAAGCCAAGTGATGCCTTGGTAATGAATGATGGTATGGTCTGGTTGAATCCACTAAGAGAATCGAAGTGTAGGTTTAATTTTGAACGATGGATCAAACCAGCAAAAAGAACGGTTTCGGTGTCACATGGCTTTATGTACGCTTTAAGTTAGAAGAATTCATACAAACGGGTTTTTTGTTCATCAACCGAGAGATTTGCTTGGTAAGGTAGAAAAATCGATATAATGATACTGGGGATGAAAATTGAAAAAACAGTTTCTAATGTCACATTTTGAAGAGCGAAATATTTTTATAACTCTTCATATGCAGGATAGAAAAAACCTTGTTTGTATTTCGTTGCATTGTCTAAATCTCGTCTATAAGTGTCATGATATAAAAGCTACAGAGTTATGAGCGATGCTGTATTATGAAATACATCGCTCTTTATTTAAAGCAGAGAAAAATGTTGCTTTTATAGTCATTGTACTGCACTTATGAGTAATTTTTCCACTCCCACTATTCTAGCTCAGTAAGGAAAGCAAGCAAATTACCTCAGTCCTTATCTAATCTACTAAACCTTATTCGCACCGCAGAGCTTTTGGTAACCAATAAAGGAAGAGGGTTGAGGTTTAAACTGGCCTCCGGCCTGAATACTGTACGCCAGTGGTCGTCAACCTTTTCTCCTACCGCCTATCTTTGTGCTCATGTTGAAAGTTTAATTTCCCTACCGCCCACCGAGGTCTCAAAAACTTAATTTATCGCTTACGGAAATAAATACGCAAAATACTGTTAGTTATAATAATGTAATGTTTATTGTTTGTTGATACGATTCGGCCAGAAATAGTAGTGTAAATTGGTGTCTTTATCAACCACAATATAAAATACGAATTCACTAGAAAGAAATATTCTTTCGTAGAAATGCAATGCAAAAGTTAGTACAATATATTAAGGAGAATAGTTTAGAGAATGTTTACGTTGTTGCATTAATATATTTATCCTTCCAATAGTCATAAATATTATAAGAACACTTTTCTCTGAGAAACATTTTTCGAAGGGCGTTTGATTTTCTTTAATTACGGCTTTTTATTGATGGGCGGCCTCGACTGTCGATTTTATCATTAAGGAAGTGCTCACCCCCCGCAAACTTAAAACACCCATAGTGCGCTGCAGAGACCAGAGGTGTGATTATCTCTTTTTGTAACCAGTAATACCTCCGACATTAGCGATAAATCCGTCCTGTTTAATTGGCGAACACATGTAAATGCATAGTAACATGGTGGATTTATCGCCAATTTCGAATATATCACAAGTTTCAAAAGTAGCATAATCGCACCCCAGGATGCATTCTGACTGACCATTATAATTAACACATTCCATAAATCTTACCTAATTTAGAAGGTAGTTTGAGGAAATATTTTTAGTTTTATAACGCACAAACAAGTTGTACAAAGGACAAAGTGTCTTCAACAGGAAAACTTCGCAAGAAGGAAAGCGGTGGGAAAACAAGCGCAGGTACACTGATAGTAAACAATAACAGGCAAAAACACAGGCGTAGTTGTTTAGAATGACTGTATTATTATCCATCCTTAATTTGAATAGTTTTTACCGCATACACAAATTTCTTAACCCCTTTCTTGACAAACTTTTCGTATAAGTTAGACTTGGAAAAAGGTATATCTTTCATTTGTTAATATATGTGCTTTTTCTTACTTAAGAAGAGAGAGAATCTTTTTTTCTCCTTGTATAGTTATTCAATATTATATTTCACTTTTGTATTTGCTTAAATTATTTACAGTGTTTATTTGTTTACCAGTTAACAGTGTATCCACATATTAAGTAAAAAATAGAGAGAAATGGAACGCTGATAAAGGAAAGGATACTATACCACCTCAATACCCTCAACAGCTTAAAACTTATTTAAGTAAAAACGGTCAAAAAGTAGAAAATCCTAAATACCAGACATCTCGGGTACCACTGGATTTTAAACCACTCTTTTTAATTTTAAACTATTTCATAGTAAACCTATCACGTGCAATTGCCATATTCCTTAGATCTCAATGATTTCTGAATGACTCACTCTCCATCTATATACAACCAATTCCCTAGAGGGTCACATGTGTATGAAGAAGGAAGCTCCTAGTTTCCCATTCTTCGATTGGCATCACATCATCCCCTGATGCCTTTCCTTCACTTTCCCTCCATTTTACAACCTTAAATTCTCCTTGAAAGTATCCCAACGAGATTGGCGATGATCTCACCCAGAGCAGCGCTTTTGCAATGACCGTTGGCTTGGCGTGCCGTGTCAGTGGGTCTGAAGGAAGACGGGAGGACTGAGTGCCATGTCAGGTACCTAGGGACATCAAGCGACTAATGCGGAAAGGAGGAGGAGATAAAGAGACGGATTAAAAGCGGACGGAGGGAAGAGTGAGGGATGGAAGATTGGGTGGAAAAAGAAAAAGACTTATTTGGGATAGGAAGACTAGGAATGCCACTCTTCCACTTATTAGGATGTCAGCTCGAATTTAAGCATAAGACAATAAGAAGGCAAATGTCAAAAAGCAACGCAGTGACTTCGGTTGAAGACCAGCGAAGAAAGTATAACACGAAAGTAACTTTTGAAAAAGATTCTTGTTGATGCTGGCACATTCGGTGCTCGAAAATACACAGACATTTAACACCTGGTTTCAAAAGTAGAGCATATTTTATACTTTAGCTACATTCACAAGGTAATCATAAAAAAATATTTATAGAAAACTTATAGAATTACGCTACAATTCTGGACAAATTTCTTAGATTTTGAGGTCTCCGGATAGCCATAGTGGTAACGCACTCGAATTTGATGAAAGTATTTCCGGGTTCGATTCCCGGTGAGGCTCACGTGCGAATTGACCTTAGATGTCGAAGCACTTCAAAAATTACTACTTCTTAGATTTTTTGATTCGATGTAGTTTCACAGAATTTTTTAAAATTGCATTCTCTTTAAAAATACCTAAAACTCTTACGTAATACAATGATACTTAACAAAATAGAGACCGAAGATTTCATATGATAAAGGCCTATTTTACAAGTCAAATATGGCAATTAGGATGTAATATTTAAAGAAAAGAGCCAAACTGAACATATTTATCATATTTTCAGAGAAATATGAAAATCAGGAAACCGCCATAGTGCTCCTGGTTTTGTCTAATGATCTATTTTTTCCTTTTGCGAGAAAAAATTTAATGTAATATTCTGTAGAATATTAAGGGAAACTTCCTTATGGTTTTGGATGGAAGTAGGAAAAGAATCGAGTACACAAAGTAAGCTGAGATATAATAAGACCTAGAAAAGAAGATAAGGGAAAGAGAAATTTTAATTACTCTGAGCAAAATTGCTTTATACGGAAAACTTTATAAAGGCTAATATCGTGTCATTTTAACCAATTCATTTTTGATTCCTTTTCAAATAGTTACTTAATGAAAACAATATATATGCGAGTAGGGCGAGATTCAGATTTATCTTCATTCTATTTGCTTGGAAAGGTAAAATGTTCATTTTGATGAAACGGGAGTCGAGAAACGAAGATCAGGGAGATAAAGAGAAAGTTAAATAACGAGGAAGATAGATATGAAACGCGAATGCAAAGACGTCTAATCTTCTATCACGGTGGAAAGGTAAAAGCAGCGAGAAGAGAAAGGGAATTTTTGTCCGTCGTTCTTTATGAGGAGTTGTCTCTTTCGAAAGACAAACCAACTTTCATATGCAGCTGTGTTCCAACAGCCAAGCCTCCGGTACCCAAAACTTCCTTGTAAGCCTAAGATGCTCTTTATATTTGGCCATATCTCTGTTTCCGAGTTATTTCACCAGACATATTCATAATGCTTTGAAACAATTAGGCGTGTAATTCTGTACTGCAGCGCTTTCCGCCATTAATTGTTAATATTTACAGACTTCGTAAGCCGAGAGCATACTTTAGGAAGTGGAAGCGCATTACTACCCAAAATTATGCAGGTAGAAGTCGTGATATGCATCAAATCAGGCATAAAACATATTCGCAAAAATTAGCCTGAGATAATGGAGCATCTGCGCCAGGGTAAACTTTACGTATTAATCACGTCAGACAGGATGCGGTAAGGAGTGGACTAGAAAATTAGCTTCCTTATAGCCTAGAAAAATGTTGATACACATTACGAAAAGTTCGTTGTGTGCTAAAATTTTCTGTGGAGAGCTACTTTGGATGTTAATTAAGGTAATTTCACAAACATTTCGTGGATAATAACGTTTACTGTCATAAATTATGTAACGTTATAACGTTAAATATTCTATTTTCTCTTTTGATTTCCGTAATTGAACTATTACCCAAAATATTCTAAGAATCCCATAAATCGGTTTAATAAAGTATTGTTTTGAATACACTATTTTATTCTTTGCATTATTTTGTTAACTATCATCATAACTCAAGTATATTAACATTTGGATATCAACTCAAATGGAGAGATTTGTGAGTACATTACCTTCAGGAAATTGATAAAAAACCAAAATTTCAATACTCCTTTCGAACAATATCTTATTTTGTATTGATAATACTTACTTATCTATTGCAATACATTCGCCGCAATAACGCCAGGAATGTGATCGGATTTCAACGATGATGAATAATTAATGAAACTGGCTTTACAGTTAACGTATTTAAAATTCTATTGATCATTTTTGATGACCCTTTTAGAAAAATTCTGGATTAAAAATAGACAATAACATAAATTCACACACACTATCCGGTTAAGGAAATTCAATCCCAAAATATCGCATCATAAAAGGTTGCCGCAATCAAATGTCCCTTTCTCGTCCCCCATGTTGTAGCATACCCGTAAGAGTAACAATAATTAACGCCCCAACAAACCAATAAATAAATACTGCATTCGCTTGGTCCATAACCATGAATCATCACATCAGCCGAGAGAAAATCATTATGAGATGAAATAACTGGAGCCACGAAAATATCTCCCCCTGATAATTACATTTTCACTCTATTAATATTTACCGAACGAGGAAAGGTTAACATGAAAAATATTTCAGGCCAAAATTGCAATTCTACCTTAATTCCTCCTGATAACAAAAAGCGGTATCTCGGAGAGTCCCCACTCTCCCCATTATTTCCTCAACCACCATTTCCTTTTCGCAAACCAAACATCCGCACAGGGAATTTCCATTAACCCAACTGTACTGAAAACTCCCTCGCTCCATTCTCGCTATTCAAGTGCTTTCTCTGCCACTGCCCATAACCGTTTGTAGGATAATCAGTGCATTTACTTTTTACTGTAAAGCGGCTCTAGAACGTGAGCGTTTTCGGTGAATAATTCGCTTAACGTGAAATGTATTTTCGAAATTTGGTGAATGTTAATGAGGCCATATCTTGCAATATTTGGCGATGAGGGTTGCATTAATTGACTCCCGTGCTCAATTTAAATTCTCGGGGAATCACCGAGCAGCGATGACATTATCATGATTTCTCTGCCGATGGTACCCTAAAAAGAATTGTTTTCGAAAAATAGGATGTAATGACGCAACCTTGCAGTCTTTTCATAGAGGCTCAACTTGATACACGTAAAGTTCCCAGAGGGGAGTAAAAAATCCCTCAAAACTATTAAAGTTATTTAAAGATTTCAAATTAGAACTCTCCCTGCTAGAATCAATGGTAAACATTGTACTTAGAACACTCAGACGGAAAAAAATGCAATGAGACTGAAGTTATATGCTGGTAATTGTTTACCTTTTTTGAGTATTTTCTTGTAATTGGATACACTTTGTCAGAGGTATTAAAACGCATAAACAATCACAAGGGCTCCCGGATAGCCAAAGGAGCAACGCGTTCAACATCGATTAAAGCGGTCCTGGGTTCGATTCCCGATGGGGGCCTAAGTACGAAACAACCTGTCGAAGCACTTTTAACAACACTACTGTTACAATTATCTCATTTCCTCATATCGCTTTTCTAATATTTTTATTATAATAATCATAACAACTTTTTAAATCATGTATTATGTGGTGCGGTAGAGTCTGACTCCTTTTTTAATATTATCCTTTCAGAAGGATCCATTTACGAAATCTTTTTGTGAATTATCTAGTTACAAAGGGTTTACTAAAAAATATTATATTAAAAGAAGCAAATATTCCAAAAGGATTTTCTGAAGTCACTGACAACTAGTACAATTTCCTTTTTGATTTTTAACGGAACTTTCCATTGATACTTAGTACTCCACACTTGATCGAATACTTCTTAAATGAGCCATGTGAAAGATAAAAGCAGCGTATCAACCTCATTTTGGCCATTTATGCGATTGTCTCTAGGCTTAGATTATTATCACCGGAAAGAGAACTCCAAAACCGTAAAAAAAACATTTAGGGCTTTGGAGTTCTCTTTTTCGATAAGTTACTAACAGCCGTGTCTCTTCTTTTTCTTACTTTTTATCTAGGCTTAGAGAGATTTAGCCTCTGTACACTCTATAATCCTCTTCTTGCCCAGCGCTTTTAATATACAGAAGAGCTACGTTTCAATCCTCCTATTAACGTGCCTCTTAAGGCCGAGGTTTATTAATCGTAATATGGCGCGCAGATGAGCGTTTTTTCAAAGAGATGGATTTTCAATCTTCCTGGATAGTTTGGAAATATCCTTTGTACACCTATTAAACTTTTTTGTAGCCTCATTCTTAGATTGGAAATAAATTGCAAAGGCACATAGAATATATGAAGTTCACAGGGCTGATGTAGTATCATTTCAATAAGATCCGTTATGAAATTCGATATTTTGAAGACTAATAAATGAGCGATAAGATTTACTCTCCTCTGATTAACTCATGGCTCACCACTTTAAAGTGCATCCACTGGATTGTGGATGGTGGTTCGACCTCTAGGTATGGAGGTTAGCTGATAATAAGCAAGTTAGCTCAATGAATAAGCATACGCGGACAGTAAAGGGCAGTACTATAAGGTTTTAGTGGGTCCATCTCTGGATAAGATGGCCTGTAAATGCTACAAAATCCAGTGAAGGTACCGTGACTTGGCGAGTAGCTGCCGCCAAAAAAATAAGCAACCAATAACCTGAGGATGGGCGGCAGCCTCCCTTCTTTGTAAGTGAAGGTGTACCTTGATAGGTACTGCAACATTAAACTACAAGCGCGGTAAAAACTCTCATCGACGGCTGTCGCAATGCGCTGTGGATGTGGAAACACCGCGCTACTCTCCCAAGGTGCTGCAGCTTCTGATTAAAACGGATTTCTAAAAGTTGTTCGGAAAGACCGGCTGCTGTGGCAGATCAGTTAGCGTGCTAGCGCCCAAAAGCTAAACCCAAGGTCCCTTCAGGGAATAGCTATCAAATAAATAATGACAATTACAATTACTATGAATATAATTGGGGTCTTCCTGTTTACAATAAAGAAATTATTATTATTTAAAGAAAATGTTAAGCCTTTTCTCTTCCTTCTTCCTTCGACATTCCACATGGAAATACTTTCTTGGAATATAAAGACTGCGACTTGTTAGCTAATCGCTTTCGTATACATAGCTGGATAACTGTGAATAATTAGTAATAATGAGAATATTATAGCTGCAAAAGAGAGGTCATTCAAGCCAGTCCGATCCAATAAATAGATTGAAGCAAACTACACCAAGAAAAAAGCCGATGATGTCCAGAATTTTCTTGAACGGGTTTTTTAAGTGTATCGGATATATACACAAATTCACCTTTAAAAACCGCAATTATTCTACATACTGCGTCGTTTAACTGTAAAATTAAGCCTTAAGGAATATTGCAAATGCAATTTATCGAAGGAAATATATTCTTTAAGACGAAGAATCCACTGACATTCAATCTCGATTCTAGTTAAAATTATCACATTGCAGCATTTCCCATCAAATTCAATGCTCTAATCACACCTATATTTCAATAAAAACATTCATTCGTCTCAAAAGATCTCAGCACAGAATTATTAACATCATTACTTGGGAAACTGAAGAAGTTCAGGAGGAAAATTCAACATCAATGTGTGTATCGATTTGAATGTCGCAGACCATTAGAATAATCTTGCGGGTATGATATTTTACTTGGCTTTAACTTTCCTTAGCGCAGCATCATCAAATACTAAATCGTGACAATCCATTGAAAAGTATACTAATTCACCTCGGGAACGAACTACACGCCAGATATCTACAGAAATTCCCGTTGGATTTACGCAAAATGAAACTGCAAAATTTTCGCGTGCTACGCAAAGCGTCTTTTGAATACGTTTCCGTAACGTACGTTTCCCAAAATATAAATCCAATACGCCTCAGCGTCAATCATGAGAAAAACATCCGAGGATTTATCTATAAAAATCTCCTTTTGAGCGAACAAAAATCACGTTCAGAAATCATCGCATAGTCCGGAAAACAAAGGGAATACATTCCGCTGACGTTAGTGCGCAAAAACACAACCCCAGTGTTCGCAATTTTTGCAGTGACCAGACTGTATTCGGAAACATCGTGCGAGCAGAGTCGAAAGGTGAGAGAAAATTGAAGAACCAAAGTGGATGAGAACCTTTCAGGCGCGATGCATTAAGGGAACTAAATACATCTTCCCTCTCGCTCCAACCCCTCTCTTCCGTGGTTACCTTTCGCCCACCGACACAGCGAGCCTCAATGCATATTTCTCCTTTTCAACGGCGCGCTTTCCTTTCATCGTCTGCCGCTCTCAGAACTATATGACGTTTGCATGCAACTCTTGAGCGCCGTCCCCTCCCACGTTCCGGTGACGGAATTTCCAAACTCTTGTTTTCGACGCGAAAACTACCTTTTTCAGTGACGAATCTACGGATGAAGAGTTGCTGCGTCGCCTCTCTAAAACCCTTCCTGTAAACTTTTCACCCTAATTGATATTCCTCGACCTCATACTTCGGTTGGTCAAAGAAAACATTCCTCTGCCTTGCGTTGTGTCAATTTCCACCGCTTTCAATCGCACTCGGAAGTGCATCGGTTTCGAGGAAATTTATTTCACTGATTTTGAGAACCATGTGAGGAAACTCTACGCGCCTCCGAAACTCGCCATGAAAATTGTTTGGAAACGATCAAAATGATTTCCGCGCTCGAGTTCTGACGAAAACTACGGAATAGTCATTTTTAATCCCGGTAACAGAAAGAAACTATAGCAGTATATAGATCCGTAGGCAAGAATTCCAGAGAAAAAGAGGGCGAGCTGCAGCTTGTGTTCGGATAATGGAGTTTGCCGCAGCTTTTCTGATAAAGACTTTTCTTTTTTTTCCTCCTATTCCTTGCATGAGCAAAGAGCAGCCATTTATTTTTAAGGATGGAAAGCCTTGATTCTTTTCCCGTAGCGGATCCAAATAGAGTAGATGCTGCAAATACGATTAATTTGCAAGAGTTTTAAGGTAAACACATGTGGTGGAAGGAAAGTTTGATGAATGTGTGAAGATTTACGCGATTGGGGAAACTAATTGTTTGTTTAATGTATTCAAAGGTAATCTCTTTATCCTTGCGATAATTGTATGATTTTTGGTTTGGAATATCATATTTTTAATTTCTCTAGATAAGATTAAAACGTTTCGTTTCTCCGTAGTTTTATAGATATATTCAAATTCAAATGATTCAATTTTTTGTATAAATAATGTTTGCAAACAGTAAAGGCTCGAAAGGAAAACAACTAGGGTTTGTATGTAATAGAACTATGTAAAAATAAAGATGGTGTAATCGAAACCCCGAGGACAAACGGACATGAAAAAAAATATCTGACAGGACCATAGCTCGAACCTAAAATCTTCCACTTTCATAAAATTAACAGTAATTTAACATAAAACGAGAACTTTGTTGGAACTCAACACACATTTTAAAAGAAGGAACACTTCGTAATTTCCAAAACAGGTTTTTAATTGACTACTTCCGTCAACGTGTTGACATCTCCACCTGAAGAACCCGTTGACGAAACTAGTCAATAAAATACTGAAACGCTCCAAGAGAGTGGGCTGTTACTAAATAACACTATATATTATAAACACGACCATGGTTTCGTAGCGTCGCTTCGTCGTACATATTCAGGTCCCACCTGAAGATGTAACCTTTGGTGGGAAACAATCAGAGAGAGAGAAGAAATGAACAACGATAAGGGAATGGTAGTTTAGCGGTTAGAATACCTGCCAGGAAAGCGGGATACCTGGGTTCAACTCCCTGACGTATCAATATTTTTCATTTCTGTTTGTGCTTGAGAAATAAACAGTGTAGCATATAAGTGCTGGACATGCATAGATACATCATCCGAGAAAGACCCTTTTTGTTTTCTTTTGTGGACACTCTTGCAATATAGTATTTTTTGTGTCACTGCCTTATTTTCTAGGATATAATGACTATATTTAGAAAATGAGATCCACGGCTCACAGAAGAGATGTGCTTTAATCCTATGACATACATGGAACAGAAGTAAATTTGCTAAGCTGACGAAATTTTCAGTCCTTTTCCCGAATATATGAACAGGTTTTTAAGTAGTTTTTTTTAGTTCTCCCATCACTAAGTAAAGAAGTCGTATTTGCTCAATCATACTTTATCAATATTGTTTCAGCAACATGAAATGTATATTACATAGATTAGTGTATTAATGAGTGTGGGGTTATCAAATGCATTAGTTTGTGATGTAGTAGTAGTAGTATTCTGCTTCGAAAACAGGTCATTTCGCATATATGGGCTTCCACTGGAAATCGAACCCGGGACAGCTTTTACCAAAGGCGAACGCGCTACCAACTTGGCTATTGGTAACCTCCCTTTATGATTTAGATGTTTGAAAACACTCCGTATTTCCATTCCATCTGCCGTATTCCGGCAGATGGAACTCGCGTTTGGAGAACAAACGGGAAGTTCCGGATTACCGATCTCTAGGAACTACCTTTTCCGCATTTCGGGAACTAAGCTTCCATCTTCAAGGAAAATTTTTCCTTTTGGACACTCTTACAATATAATATGTCGATATATTTAAATGTTATGCATAATGTATGGTGCATTGTTCATGTATAATTTATATAAAAATAGTTTGTAAATGTTGCCATTTGCATTTGGCTTATTCCCTCCTTCTATATAATATAAATCATAAACAAAATGATTAATAGACCATATGGAAAAGTAATAAATAACTTGGATATACCACTCCACTGTAGGATGAATACTTTTCATGCTCGCCCTATCATATAAAACTTTCCTGGTCTATGTCATGATGAATGCAATTCCTTTTATTTGCCTTTCGGTTACGGAAAGGAAAATGTAAGTTTCATTGGAAGCTTTTCTCCGGTGTCCGATTTTATTCTCATGGCAGTGACAACATAAAAGCTCATATGTTACGAATATAGATAACGAAAGAAGAAAATAAGCCAAAAGTCCTGTATAGAAATAAAATACCGTGCTACTGTGCTGGTATCTTCGATGTTACGACTATGGTAAGTCCAAACAGTATTTGTATGAAAGGAGAAATTCACAATCACATTCCGTAAGAGGAAAACTAGTGAATTAGCAAGATAGCTTTTGGCGCCTTTATTTTGCCTAAAATACGCAATTTATTCATTCATTTAATCAGGTAGTTATTCATGAATTTACAATCTGGGTACATCTCTTTAATATGTGAGCTGCGTTTAATATCATCTAAATCCTAACGCTCTAAAACTGATAGAGTTGAATAATGTTTCCCTTTAAAATGGGTCATGATCACTTTCACTAAATATATAACTTTCAAATATTTTCCGAACAAACGTTTTGGCATACCGGTTAAATATGACGCTTCGGTATTGCTTTAAGACGTTTGTTCGGGAGAGCAGTTGAAGCTAGGAAGTTTTTTCATGACGCAAAAGGAAGATTCGGCAGGAGAAAGTGCTTCCGTGGAAAAGGAAACGTAAAATGGGGAGATAAGAAAGAAGTTCGTAGTTTGATTGACTGAGAGGCGAATTTCGGGTACGCGAAAGAGGCTATGTTAGCAAGTGGAAGAAACATAATAACTAAAGAATGAATGAGATTCGCTCGAAGGATAGCGTTCTTTTGTTACAGAGATGAAAAATTGAGGGTCGATGAAATTCCTGCGAGAGAGCAAAGGTGAAATTTTCTGTGAAGAGAGTATAGTCCCGGAGGAGTTCTTCCGTTTAAAAGAGAGCGTGCGGATGTAAATCAAAAGAAGAAAATGCGATAGGAGGAGGATTTCCAAGTACAGTTGTAAAAAGAGGAGGCAAGGATGCGGTACCGACTGAAAACAAACATGACCATTTACCCAAGCATTGAAGACTTTCAATGCCTGAAAGGGTGATATTTCACTTCCTGCATCGCAACTGTATACAAAACCCACGTTTTCTGTTTTTTATTTAACTTGACGTAGTAAAATACCTTCATCATTTTCCTCTACCGATAAAACTGATTACATATAATCAAAAATTAACTCGGACTAAGTTTGTACCTTCATTTTTACGAAAGATGATAATCACCAACTTTCAGTGAATCTTAAGGAGTCAAAAAAACTTTTGAAATTTAACTAACATATTCAACTGTCTCAATTATTAATAAATCCGACTGAGTGACAAGTAACCTGGTAGTATTCCATGACGGTAAAAATAAATAAACCTCAGGAACCATTTTCTCAAGAAATCAAATCACATTTAATATGAAAAGTACGGCAAAATACCTGAAAGCAAAATCACTGTAAAGCACTAAAATTACCACAAACCAAAACAATGAAAATTACTAAAAGNATCTAGTTCCCTAAGAATAGTGGTTCCTGTTTCTTATTTTTCCCACCATTTTAATTATTATTCAAAAGTAAAATTCGTCTTTCGAGCTGTCTTTATTCTGTTTGATGAGAACTGATTCACGATTTTTTCCACAAAAGAAATTAAAATAGCGTAATTTACAGACCATTGAAATTTTGGTGTAATTGTACCTAGTCGTATCGGTCGGAAATGCATTTGAAGGTATTCCATTGATTCGGCGAGAGTTGAGATTGATATGGAAATAGGGCACGGCAAAGAGAAGAAATTTCCATCGCAATCACAAGGTACTTAGAAAATATCCATGCAACAGGTTGAAGGGCGGAATTTTTTATGTTATTCGAGATAAATTATTACAGATACGCAGTTTCTATTCGAGATGAGATAAGTGGTATTTGCCTACTTCAGATTGAGAAGTGAATTATAAAAAACCTAACTCAAATCAGACATAAAATAGAGCCGCTTACGATTCACTTCCGCTAAATTTTATTCGATCCATTCTTTCGTCAAAGTGAACATCGTTTGAGTAATACGTGGAGTGAATCCATATCATCAAAATGTATTCTAAGTCCACAATCAAATATGAACGGCGTACATTATCCAAAATATTTCATTTTGCGAGTAATACGGCATTTATGACAAATAGCATCAAATAAAATATGCAACACTTTTAACTCTATTGTTCTAATATGTTCTCATCCTAAACTGGGGTGAATATTTACTTTGCTTCAATGTATCTTTGAACCATTGCTTAATCTCGCCTGAAAACTACCAAAGGGAAAGCCATGGATGATTTAATCCAAACCAACATAACATAGAAATGGATGACAAACAGAAGTTACGTACATCAACTATATATTAAAATAAATTAATAAATTCTAATTGGAAAACATTTTGCTGAAAATAGAGACTATAATCTGCATTTATGGTGTATATTATTTTCAAGGGAACCTAAAAATCCGCAACAATATATGTCATAAAATCAAAAGATTTCTTGCAAATTATAAAGTATCTCTTTTTGAGACACTTAAAATTGAAAGATAAAAAATTGAATATCAAAGCAATCTATTAACCATAGTACTCTATTACTTACTACATCACACATGTACAATCAATGGACTGCATAAGCTTCTGTGCAGACTGACAGCCGTAAAAATGTACCTGTACTTTGTAGTTTAAAATTAATGATGATTCATCGAAATCTGTTATCTTCATTGTTCTATAAGAATATAAAATATATTCTAAAGAATAGTTATCTTTATTGTTCGGATATCATTGCTGTACTACAATGATAACTAAGGGAATTAATTTACCTCTAAGGTTGGACTCCGAACAGTATTTGCTTCATTTCCGCTTAAGTTATACTTAAGTTTCAGAAAATCGCATGTAAGCTTCAAGAACGAACAACGTAGTGGAGCGCATGGCTCAGGTTTAAGGGCCTCGTAGACACCCCTGAATGTCATCATCATAATATATCTCACGCTTAACACCATGACCGAAGAAATTTATTTGTACAACTAACCTTTCCCAACATTTCATTAATAAAAATTCCAAGCGCATCATCCTTTTGAGGAATAGAGCTTAGCACGGCGGCATTCACAGTGGGTAACACGTGGTCAGCGCATCGACTCCCACGCCACCGTATTTAGCTCTTCGGAACCGGTCCCCCTAATCCTAATTCAGATAGCTACCCATGTTCATCACGATGCTGGGAAAACACCGGTACATGTTGCTCCCCACCGAAAATCGAACCCGACACCTCTTTCACCGAAGGCGAACGCTCTACCCAGATGGCTATCGAGGAGCCAATTTCATTAATACTTATATATTATTGCGCTTAAAACAAAACAGAAACATAATTCGTTTTTTCACAAAATTTACATAATACGGCCGGTTTCGACCATGACGGTCACGTAACTGAGGATCATGGTCAAAATCAATCGTATTAAATACATTTTGAGGAAAATACGAAGTAATTTTCTCATTTGTTTTAGATGGCGTTTCATAATATCAGGTCAGACACCCGGATTTTATTATTCCACTTGCCATTTAAATGCTAACTTATGATCATATAAATCTTATGTTACACATTTCGGGCAAATACTTCGTGGACAAACGTTTTGAAGAATTTGCCAGTAATGGGGAAGCTACCTTGGAAATTACGCTATATTCAGTTACCACGCGACGATCTAACATCGTCTTCAAATTGAATCACTAAGATCATTTCTTTACCCACAATGTCATTTGCATTTTATTTCCCACTTCCGAACTACTCCACAGTAAAACTCATAACCCTGCACTGCAGGTTAAGGAAGAGTTCAAGTGTCACACTTAATTACTCAGATTCTGAGTCCGTCGAGATTCTATGCATCAGCGATTTTAAGCAAGTGGTAGCAGACGAAACGAGAGCTGCCTCTCGAGATGTGTTTTGCTACCAGAGCCCACAATCAGATGGTTCAGAAAAAATGTGGATTTTAATTGAGCACCCGTTCGGTCAGAGAAGTGATAATGCAGTTTCTCCTCGACGAATATGAAGCATGAATGCTCTTGAAGTCCCTCTCCTATTTTGCTTAACAATGAAATTTTACCTGCATCATTTAATCTGCACTGTTTAACAAGATTTGCGAACAAACCAAGGCAGAGGTATCATTACAGTCCAATATTCTCTCCAGTTTTGATAAAATTTTCCCAACACAATGGGCACAAGCCATACGTTTCAAAACTCTCTGCACTTAAGTGATATAAAAACCGTTCTATAATCCTTCGATGAATTTCTCCAGTTTAACTGATGGAGAACGGGTTTGAATTATGTGCATAAAACGGCAAATAGATCTTAATGTAAATAAATGCTCCGTGGCTGATTTCTTCGGAAGAAAATATTATGTCAGAACCACCCGTAAAAATTAGTGAAATGAATCTAAATGTAGTCAATTCAGTGGAATATTACAAAGTACAAATAACTTTCTCGCTCGCATATAAGAAAAATCTGTGGTACAGCGATTAAACAGCTCGGTTTTACGCTACGCATTTTACGTATATGCGATGAAAAGGTTATAGAGGGATGTTATTTCACCTCAGCCAGGCCCCATTTGAAATATGCGGCGACTATATGTGATCCAGCGGATGGGGTGTATACTCGAAAACTCGAGAAGGCGCAGCACAAAGCGATATAATTTGTCAAAAATGCTACGATACAAATCAAATATTACGAAAATGCTCTCAGACGCAGATTTTGGAATCCTTGAAAGAAATGAGATTAGAAATTAGACTAAGATCTATAAGCTCTATACATTCAGGGAAAGTATACGTGCGGAAAACGTGATCGTTATCCTGCGACCCTCCTGCTACTTCGGCCGATCCGACAACGGGCGTAAAATAAGAGAAATAGATTCGACGACAAGTCGTTTTAAGGTCTCATTTTTTCCGCGAACGATATGCGACTACAATAAGCTAAGGAGGTTATTCGTATAGTTGATGTTTACAACCCCTGCCACACGCCGAAAGGCGGCTTGCAGGGTTTTAATGCAGATATAGATTATATCTAGTTAAGAATGAAATCGATATGTTCCGGCGTTACTTTGATGAAAACGACATCACAGAAAAGAAAAATCCAGCTTCCGTAACGGATCAGTATCGTCACGAAGTCGCAAGTAATGAGACGTTTGGAAATAGTACTAAGTCTATTCTCTTCTGTGATCTAAATAAGAATCAAAGAAATGCCCATCGGGATGTCACACATACAATATACGAATATACAGTACAGTGTATACGAATGTAAAATTTCAATCGGTAGGAACCCGATCTTAGGGTCTACGCTTTACCATTACTCCTCGTGTAACTCAGAAACTTTTCATTACATAAACTCCTAACACAACGATCGATGTACATCCCCAGGGGGATACGGACATGAAAAAAGTCTAACTGGACCGGGACTCGAATCTGGATCTTCTACTTTCCGGGCGACTGCTTCAGCCAATTGAGCTACCGTACCAGAACAATCATACATGCCGTTCGGGACTCTTTATGGATCTAGCACGATAGCTCAAATGGCTAGAACAGTTGACCGGAAATTGTAAGATGTGTGTTTAAGTCCCGAACCTGTCAGACTTTTTTATGTCCTTTTCTCCTCGGGAATACTCCCAGGCGTCACCTAGGAAAGTGCAAATTTAACTTTCACTCTTTTCTACGTGATCGATGAGGGATTATAAATCTGAATCTGTTGAAAATGTACAGTTCTATCTCCGATAAGATTACGATTTATAGTGAGTTTAGGAAACCGATAACCATCATCTAAAACAAAGAATAATCGCCGAAAAGTGAAACAGTATGATCAGAATGAAAAACGTTTTTAAATGTTTTCCAATTTTTGCTGATCCAAATTAATTCCAATAGAGGATCCGCTTTCTCAGAAAACATCCTAAGAAAGAAATAGTTCATGCACTGATCATATTTCCCCAATATCTCATAGTTGATTAAAATCTGCAGAGTTTATACACACCATAAATTTATTTTCCAGATTTAACATAAGAGAACTTGACAATGTGGATAAAAAGGGAATTTTCAAGTTATAGTCTGTAATTTTCAATAAATAAATTTAATAAATATAGTTTAAATAATTAAATTGGATCATCTAACTTTAAAAACAATCAGAAATGCACGGTATGACATAAATATAGTTTCAACATTTTTGCTCGCCTCATTCTTACACATGAACACTGTACCTAGTAAATCGAATAAGTCAGAGATCGGTTGATGACTGATCAAAAGTGGAAACAACACTGCATATATTCACCTCTATAACTGGTAAATAATTTTACTTTTACTATAATGTAATACCAATTAACTATTCAAAGATAACCTTAGACCGATGTTCATTGATGTACTTCGTACCTGGATTACTTCAAGATTTATTCAGTAGCTTTTATTGAATAAAATGAGGTTTAGATGAGATCAATTAAATTAACTGACAATCAAACAGCTTATAAATCTCCTTAAGCGCGAGTATTTCTTTTATTTTTGCTCCTTTCTACATGAAAGAAGAGGTGAAAATGCTTAATAATGTGTGAGCAAATGTATTAAAAAACCTGAGAATCTTTCCTTTTTAAAATATTTCTGATGCGAGTTAAGCGTAGATAACTAACTGAAACGAAATTCAGCAATTCACTAATGAAGACATAACAGATTAATTAAACATATCGGTCCGAAGCAAGGTAATATTTACAGAAGGATCTTCCATTTTAAAATATGATACGGTTTTACGTTAACACAAATTGTTTCTAAGTTTTACATCATCCGATATATGTCACTCAATATCGATTTGAACAGGATTCAAAATTTCAATTTTGCTTGCATCTATCAGTGATGTAAGTCCCTAGAACATACGTTCTGTACTTAAGATTTGTCAGACTATCCAAAGTGAGAAAGTCAAATTTCGTAGCTAGGAGAGAATTTATCCGGGAAATTTGTTAACTCTTTCCTAAATTATTCATGAGCAAAAACAGAATTTGAAAAATTACTCCGAACGAAATTTGGTTTTTATACCCGAATCTGGAAAGTCGATGAATTTTCCAGGAAATGCTGTGTCCATTTTCCCTTGGGAGATGCCTCTAGATAAGCCATCGTTTGGAATAGGATAGAGGGGATAAACCGTACGCATTGGGAATTCCGTGGAACCAATGGGATTGACTTTGTGGACCAAAGGCCCTCCCTTGGCTAGTGCTGGGGACACCACAATGGCTCAGTTGTCCACAACACTGCCCATGTTGCGGACACGTTTTCGACTGCCACGGATATCCTAGAAAATATCTGTTCCAGGAGTTTGTCTATGTAAGTACCCTGCAAGCCGCCTTTCGGCGTGCGGCAGGGGGTGCATGCATCATGATTTAACATCCCAAATCGATTACTATTGCGTATCGTTTGCGGAAAAAATGAATTCTTGAATCGATTCGTTCTAGCACCCATTTCCCTGATGTTCTTCGCAGTTTCAGAACGGCCTATGTAACATGGTGGACGCATTATATCGGCTACATCGTTTGCGTACGTGCTTTCTCTACTTATTTAGTAAATTAAGCCTTTGTTTCGATCTTCTAACTTATAAATATTGCCATCCTGCATCCCGAAGCATCAGTGTAACTTAAAACGACTAGATTTAGCATCAATTTCTCGTATTTTTCTCTTATTATCGTTCCGATAATAAGAGAAAAATACGAGAAATTGATGCTAAATCTAGTCGTATACCTGGTTATGTACCTGGTAAACGCATAATATCAGATACATCTTCCACACCCCCAAAGGCGGCTTGCAGGGTACTTATGTAGATGTAGATACGTAGATGAGATCTTCTACGAATGTAACTTCTCTGAACTTAAGTAAATTAAATTTGTTTAAATCGTCTATATTTATAGATTCCCATCTTGCGTCTTGAAGAACTTGAGTAGCACTCACTGATTTATCATATAATTTTTCACAAATGCATCGCCCTTCGCTGCACATTTTCTAATTCACGAATGCGAGTGTGCAGGGTCTCATGCATTACGAGCATACTTAAGGTGAGACCTAACTAAAACAAAGTAACATCGCTTGCATAGTCTAATGTAGACTGCTTCCTGTTGACTTTTCGCTTGAAAGCAATATCGCGAAGTATTTTATGCAATTAAATACGCAGATTCCTCAAAATATATACGTAAACACGGATAACCGATTACCAATACGCATTTCGGAAACAAGCTTTCATCTTCAAGGGTTTTAGAATGGGAATTTTTCCCAAATTCCGAAATGCGCATAGGGTAATTCCTAAAAATCGGTAAACCGGAACTTCCTGTTTGCCTCCATACGAGAGTTCTATTTACCGATATACGGTTTACGGAGTGTTTTCAAACCACTAACCCAAAATACACGCTAATAAAGTATAAGACTTACATCGATTTCTTTCATATGTAAGCAAAATTAGGAACAACAGTTTTGAGAATTAAAAACGGCGCTTCGTAGTTCTCACACAAAATGCTTTATTTAAACACGACCGGTTTAAAATAAAACATTTAGTGTGGAAACTAAGAAGTGCCTTCTTTAATTCTCATTATGGCTTTCCACGAAGTCCGGACTAATACTATAGAATTTAGTCGTAACAACAGTTTTGCTTTGGTCATTCCTTAATCGAATTCATCATTTTTGGGAATGCTTGAATACGAGGACAACCTCAAAAGAAATTGGCCCCCTGAGTTTTTATTCGGTATTATGGCAAGAAAGTAGCGGAAAGGATCTTCTCCAGCGACAAAAATCGTTATCAGGGTCGCTTGTTAAACGATGTGTCGGTGTACAAATATACCGGAGCCTATATGCACATTTTGCATAAAATATCACTTCCACTAAATTAACGCCGAAGAGGCTCTTTGATATCGCAGAGTTTGAAATAAATATTTCGGTCGGTCAATTACTATAAATGAGAAATAACCCGATGTACATTTCAAAAATGTAACGATAATTGCGGAAATGAAACCTCCCGCCTCTTGATATTTTTGCAAATTCGTTATCAGAAAATCGACGCGCCCGGAATTTCCGATAACTACCAATAAAAATTGAAGCTGTTTCGGAGAGTAGAGCCAGGATCAATTTCTTTTCATTTGATTAGCAATGAAATTGAAAGCGCTTTTTTGTTTACACTCGCTTATCTTCGCATCAAATTACAAACTGGAGACTTTCGCGTTCGAATGCGAACTTTTTCCTTCTCCGGCAGACTACTTACACTGGCCGCATTCCAGAACGACCGTAAATTGGTAGATAACGCGGAAATACAATGCATTATCTGATGGATAGCCATGCAAATAAAAATGGCTGCCTTAATCTCGACGAATAACGGGCTGATATTTTAGCCTTCATTATCCATTCAGCGCTCCCAATTCGTTTATACTACGGCCAAAATCTCTTTGAAAACGTTGATGGAAATATTATACTGATTCGAAAAATTTCATAAAAATGCGGAATTGCTAACGAGAAATATAATTCATAAATATGTAAATTGATGAAATTACGTGAATGCTAGTGGGAGAGTTGTCGTTTTGTTGAATCTGAATCATGCACTTCATGGTAATTCACGATGATTAAACCATCGTTCAGAGACGAACTTTTATTTTAAGTGGATATGATGAATAATATAATTTCCTAGTCGATTCATCTAGTAGACTTATAAACTTATAGTTGATACTCGCCTCTTTGTAGTGATGAATCAAAAACTGAGCAAAGTTGCCATCTTTTTCATGCAGATGACATTAAAATTGCAAACTACACTGGTGCATTGGTCAACACAAACTTCGTAAATGTATGAGATTATCACTGCTTTTAACTAGAGGTTATATATACTATTTGTTCTGATACGAAAATCTAATTACATCCGCAAATCGCGAGCGTCATAAAGATTTAACCAACTCACAATAGAAATAAGTGATAAAGAATAGAAAAGTATCATCATCGTGTTTCACTGGAAGGATTTCAAGTGAACTTTTACGTATGCAATGCTGTGTTTGTTGTTTAGGTTGGATTTGTAATTAATGAATTATCATATTATAAATATATAGGATTACATTATATTTATTTGACTGCAAAATGTACACATTTGCCAGCTGGACTGGGAGCCAAACCTATTGAACTAGTTCGCGAATAATATTAAGATAACAAACATTTTCTTAAAACACAAAATATAAGATTGGATTAAAAATTTTAATCCCTCAAATCAGCTTAAAGTACTTCATCAGTCCAAAATTAATCGAGGAACAGTTATTTGTGCGATAGTGAACTTTATAAGTCAAATAGAAATTACTTTGAATTGATCTTAGATGTTTGCGGTCCTAATAGAGCATTTTGGAAGCTGATTTCCACGACAGTAAAGGAAGCTTACGAAGAAAATTTTAACTTTACCTTTCTAATAAAATTTCTTATTCTCTGAAATGTAATTCTTAAATGTTTAGAACGTATGGTAGTTTCTTTTTTGCTATATTAAATCATTTTTCTAATAAATTCTCGGTTCTATCGGCCAGAGACATAAGTCAAAAGGAAACGAGTTATAGATGGGGAATAAGGAAAGGTAATACCTTAGCATGTAGAGCTGTGCGGCTCAAAACCAAAGGAAAAACAGAAGCGAAAAATATAAATATGACTGGGACTCGAACCCAGGTCTTCCACTTTCCTGACAGGTACTCTAATCACTAAACTACCATGACGCTTTTGATTATCTTTGGATTTAAACTGGGTTTATTTCGCCTAACATGGCATATGCCTATGACTATTGTATTATGACTAACATGGCGTACAAGTGTACCATGGTACACATTGCCGTTTCCTTATAAAAATTTGAGTTTCGTATACAACTCGGCCAATTATTGCAATTATTTGTATAAAGTTGCAACAAGTATATAAAAAAATTATCTGAATTCTGTTCTCCCATCCTTATTGTCCACGGGAGGTTACTGTCCACGAGAGTTTTTTGGAGGAGTTTTCCTACCGTCTTTGGGCGAATGCCGGGCAGATGTCATTATTATTTTGTCCCCCTTGACCATTGCCACCTGGTCCACCGACCAACTTGCAATGATTTATTAAATAAATANTTTTATTAAATACTTCTAAAAATATTAGGAACATTTTAGGGAAAAATTAATGAATACCACACTTATCTTCTATAATAACAGAAACGTCACGCTGTTTCTCTGGTCTTCAGCTCCATGATTTGTTTTCTCATTCCAGAAAATAAAATCGCATTATCCGTTTTTTAATTAGCGAATTAATAAATTAATATGACGCCGATGAGTGCATCGTTTACATTCGTCATGAAACGAGTAGAGCTTGATGAAATAAGCACTTCTAGAAAGACCATAAAGGTGGTTTGCAGAACACTAATATATTTATTAAATGATTAGCTGCATTAATCCACGATAACACTTTTCCGAGACATGACAGGCGCGTTAAATTTCACTAAAAACATACTATGAAGTACGTTGGATGGTAGAGGCCTTAATATAGTGGTATTTCATACTCAAAAAATAAAAAAGTATCGAAACACAATTTATTTATATATACTGAGCATTAAATACTGAACCACAAACAAATTGTATAATTGATATATAAATAGTGAGCATTAAATACTGAATCAAGGACAAATTTTGTTTGTGGTTCAGTATATATAAATAAATTGTGTTTCAATACTTTTTTATACTATTAAGTATTCCAAACCTCAACACACAAATTGCTCGTTCGTTGGTTCTTGATCGTTATTACCAGAAATAAACGAATTCTAAAAATCGGAGTTAATTACGAGGGCTGTATGTAAGCATAAATTTATCCTTGACGCAGAATTGTAGAATTTTGATTAACTTTTTCACCTCAGAAAGTGTGATCCGGGATAATATCGGGTAGGAAAACAACACGTTTTGTCTCCGAAACTTCCGCTTACATTCTTAACCTCGCTTTCTGGCTCGCTTTTCTTATTTCTTCATTTTATTATATAATTTGTTATAAAATACCATTATTTATGCATTTACTTTTCTTGAGACCTTTATGGAAGAACTTTGAGTTTTGGTGTATATCCAAGTATGCAGAAGGAATATGAAACCTTATAAAGTAATTTCTTCCTCGACGAGAAAAGGAACGGCTAGCTTATACTCGTATTGGTTGCGATCGATTCATTAAAAAATTTATTCCAAATTAACTGTTAAATTACTTTTTTCTCTCTTCCTCCCCTTCCCACCCAATTATAAAAATACGTCGATAATCTCCTCTCCATTTCTTAAGTCATAGCGTATTTCTTTACCTCTATGTTTTCGCTTTTTTCGCCCTTTCTTTTTTGGGTATTCTCCCATATCGTGAGTTCTCCGTAAATCTTCAGTATAGGATGTTTCCCCACAACCCGAATATTTCCGTTTGATCTTATCTATGATCTACTTTGTATCAATTATTATGAAGTCATTTATTTGAGATTGTCTATTACATTGCATATATTAGTTTTTAGCTGTTACTAGTATCTATTAACATACACAACACGCACTAGGGTCTATTCATAGAGTGAGTAGCGCCCACAAATTGTTATATTATTGATATGGCCATGAACAAATCTCACAATTTTATCCGAGACCAATAAAAAAGTTGAACTAACGACATGCTTCCCCCAAACATCGGCGCCCTGGGCCACCGCCCAGCTCGCTCATGGCTCGAGGCGGCCCTGCTTAACACACCCGCCTCTTATCAACGACAAATGTTCAGCGATCTACGAGAAAATCAAGAGTGATAAAGGGTTCCCGCGCATAAATGAGGAAAATCACTCCTGCGGAAGAATCTAGGACAAGAGAGCATCGAATGACTCGCCAATGCTCTTCGTGGCGGAAGAAGTGTGGAGGATAGGATGCGGGTGAAAAGGGTTGCAGCAATCTTCAAGAAAGAGAGGAACCCTAGACTCGTCAAGATGAACGGAAGGAAGAGAGGCTATACAATGAAGCAGGAGAGAGAAAAGGGAGGATGTGATGTCAAGGCAGCAGCCACTTAAGAACATGATGGAGATTCTTAAAATGTCGAAGGGTCTGGCTGATAATGTATTTGAAGTGGACCCTTTTCTCGAGGCGAAGCATAAAATTTAAAAGTCTGTTGGGACCCTTAGCGGGGGGAAATGCCAGGCTGTGCAGCCAATTTTTTTAAGGAAACCCCTCTAGAGTTTTTCAAGAAGAACGACCAAAGTGTATTCTTCACACCTCGAGTACTCACGAGCCCGATTAAGGAAATTGTACAGAGACAATTATATGAATCCCGATTAGGATTTCATTACGAAAACCAAACTATGTGGTTGACTTCCGCATTTCTCTGGACTCACGGATTTATCCATGAAGTATCTCCCACGCCTGTAATTATCTTTGAAATTTCTTTAATTGAAACAGGATGTCCCAATTATAATCATTTAATAATAATTATTATTGACGAACAAAAACAACCCTTTCTTAACCAGAAAAATCCGATTTGTCAGGACTCGAACCCGGGACCATGTAGTTGGAACGCTAGGATGCTAACCACTATCCCGCCACTTCCGGTAAATCCTATTGAATACACAATGCACATGTATATCATATTTAATGCTCACTATTTATACATCGGGTACATTTCAGTCTGAACATATAATGAATATTTAATATTATGCTCACGAGTTCAAACATTATATACCGATGCAGATAATTTTAAATCATACACTTTGGAACGATTTCTTCTTATCTTATCCGCCGCGATAGCGCACTTGTTAGTGTGCTAGCCAAGGTTCCGGGTTTAAATCCTGACTTGTTGGGATTTTTCCTGTTAGGCAATGGCTGTTTGTGTTCGTAAATAATAATAATTAAAATGAATACAACTGTGTCCTTCCATTAGAGATATCGATACATTTATCGTTAGAAATTGTAAGTCAGTGAAGTTTAGGCTTTAAATCCGCCAATTTCATGCGATAAAACGAGACCAACTAGAGATGGAAGGGGGATTTGTATTGGCGACCCCTTTAACTACCAATCGGAATTGGATCCGTGAGCTTACTTAGGCTTCTGCGTAAATCTCGGTAAATGTGCATAAAGGGATATGTTTATTGGTGCTTAAAATCGCGTCCTTTCAAAGGCTGTGTAATAAACCTCTCGCTGTATCTCATAATTGAGCGCATAAATTCTAAGATAAAAACCTCTATTGCGCAGAAACAAAGCGCCGTAGACATCCACAGTGATCCAGATGATGAGTAATTACGAGAGCACCTGCTTTTCACGACATCTCGTGGGATATTCGGTAGGCACCAGATCATCCAGCATTTTTGATTGAAAACTGGAATCTCCGCAGCGCTGCGTCATGACAAAAGATGGCGGAAATGCATTTCCTCTTCATAACAGTGTATTCATCTGTCTGCCACGTTTCCCTCCAAACAAAACGTGAGACGTACAGTGGGATGCAAAAGCATTCTAATTTCAGCGGCAGTGCTTCGTCGAAACGAGTACGAAAAGAGGAGAAGGAAAAAGTACAATCGACGTCTGCGGAATTTAGGTTAATTTTGAATCCCACTTTATATGTAATGTGTTCCGATGCACTTTAACGTAGATCTTGATTAAACCAAAATTTCGGTATTTTGGTAAAGGAGCTTCATTGTACAGTCCCCGGCCAAAGAAATAGCTCCATTTTCAAGCAAATTTCTCTCTGTTTGAATAATTAACAATTGAGTAACAATATGTAATTCTACCAACTGATAATATCAGAAAAAATACTACAAATTCAATTTGTGCAAGATCTAAGGTTTTGAAACACTTTTATAATACTTGAAATTCTGCATCTTAAAGATTAAATGACTAAATATGTTAATAATTAAACTAATATTAAACTGGGCCAAAGAACACAAGGATATTGATTATAAGAATTGCTCGTCTAGAATATTTATGGTTTTGCTATGTGATACAATGCTTCTAACCCAAAATATCCAGAGCTCCAATGAGAGTATCACCGGAAGGGATACATAGATATTTTCCATGTAAATTTGTCATCAAAAGATTAAGAAACATGTTTTCACTCATTCAATGCAATAAATGTAATAATAATCAAATACAATTAACGATTAAAGAAAAATATGTGAGAAAATGGTGCTGAGTTTATTGACAATAACATAACANTAAAAAGTTTCAAATAATTCTTCTCGTGGTTTTTATAGTTTACATTAATTTTAAGCAATAGCCTCCTTTTTATAGCAAAACCCTTAAATACAAGGCAGCCGGAACATCAAAGTTTGAAATCGAAATACCTCAAGTTTTAATTTGTAATTAATATATGTGAATAACCTAAAGATGAAAACGAAATCTGGCGAATGAAACAAATACCCGCAAATTCGAGAAAGTGCAGCGCAAGGCGATACGAGTTTTTTAAAGTGCTCTAATAAAAAAGCTAACGTTACGAAAATACTCTCAGATGCAGGTTAGAAATCCTTGAAAGAAAGGAGATCAGACGCTAGGCTGCGATTGCTTGATGAATTCAGAGAAAGTACATTTGTAGAAGACAATCGCTATTACACGACCTCTCTGCTAATTCGGCCGATCCAACAATGAGCGTAAAATCAGAGAATTATATGCGTTTTAAGAACACTTACTTTCTACGAACGATAAGCAAAGATAAGCTGAAGAGGAAACTCAAACTGTGTTTGCACCCCTTGCCACACGCCAAAGGGCGGCTTGCAGGGTATCACAGTATGTTGGTACCTAAAATTGCTAGAATTAAAACAAAAAAATATTTCCAGGCCAGGCATGCTTCTTCAGAGTTGGAAAAAACCCTCTTACTTTCATTTTCCAAGTTTCAATCATTACAACTCCGTAAAATCACGTTTTGAAGGAGAATAAGGAAAGAATAAGAGTGAGAAGACTCCGGGGTTCGTTGGATGAATTCAAAGCCGAGAAGAATCCAGTAAAGAATGGAATATCATAAGCTGAAGGGATCGAAAGAAACGAGGAGAAGGGAAGGTGACGATGAAGAGAAAGACGATGCTTACAAATTAGGAGACTCTGAGCTGGGGAGGCAGTGATTGGAGAATTGTCGCGAAAATGTGTTACGGATACCGAGAAAAGGTATTCGTTATCTGGGCGGTGGAAGAGATATTTATGATTGAGGATTCTCGATCGTTCGGTTGTGTTCTGCTTAAGCGCTTTGCTATAAAAAGGGGGCTTAAAAGGGAAAAGGATGAATCATGATTACTATCGCCTGGATGTTTAGTAGAGTGACAATTGCAGAATTTATGGACTTTTTTGTACGCTTTAGAGCTAGTAATTAAGGGTTTCGACGCTTGACCTACATTTAGAGAATAGTAATCCTTACAGTGTAATTGTTAAATACTAGGAAGTGATTCTGTTTTTTGCCCTTCCCAACAACTTTGGAAACAATTTTTTGCAAGGGGTCTCTTTTAACAGCAATTTTTTTCTTCGACGTTTAAAGAATCCCTATTATATTGCCTAAACCAAGATGGAATATGTTTTGTCTTTATTGCAATAATTTTGCGTAACTTTTATATTTTTACAAAAAGAGTTCAGAATGCTGAGAATGAGATCGACATTAGTACCTTAAGGCCCAGCATTATAATGTATACTTAAAATGGGTTCTAACTAATATTCGCTTTAGTACCTGGTAGCATAATCGTTCATTTGAGTTAAAGTGAAGATTAAGAAGCTTGGCGATTAACCTTCACTTAAGTTCTATCAAACCAAAATAACATTTAGCCCTAAAGTTAAGATTAGTTAAAGTACATTTAAAGTGTACGTTATAATACTAGGCCAAAGAAATGGAATTCTTCAATGATTAATATCCTCAGAATTAAATTTAATCATGCTTGATATTAGTCTAACTTCGATTAAATATGCTGACCCGTAAAGAAAAAGTAGCACCTTTTCATTGAATTTTCCAAATTCAATCCAAGTAACCTTTTCTAGAGTCAATCTTCACAAAGCAGATGTGATTCCAGGAAATATCAAGATTGTCCTTTCGCCCAGTCAAAATTCAGAATTTCCAAATCATAGTATTTTCTCAATCCATAGACGACAGTCATATGTATTCGCCAGATAGAATTTCATATGGAATCGTTGATAATGAAACACCGCACTGTGAGCCGATCATTTCATGGCATTTAAAACTAAGAAAAAAATTCTTCATTACTCGATGATAATTACAAGCAATACCTAGAGTGCGGTGAATAAGCTAATCATGTGGAATTTTTGAAACGCCTATCCTTTGATGCCACTCGAATTTCAGGTGCACCATGGTTTGTATTTCAGATACAGGTAAAGATTAAATATTTGACGGGCGAAAATCAACTCCTCCAAATTTTAGCCTCTCGCACTTGTTTCTCTTTGCTTGTTACGCTGGACGTGGTGGTTTATAGCTTCTCATGAACCCTCAACTCAAAAATACAGAAATATCCAAGCAAGAGGAAAAGAGATTGATTGATTTGGCTCATTCATTTGAATTAGCTTCTAAGTTGCAACGTGCCCAAAATGCGTCTTTTCGTTTTATATTTAACTTAAAAAAGTATGACCATATTTCTGATGCGTTCAAGAAAATATCTTGGATCAAACTCGAACCTCGTCGAAGACTTCATGTTCTAACGTCAGCTTTCAACATCTTGCGAACGCAAACTCCGGAATATCTCTTTGCTGAATTTGTCAGCTTAGAATCGATTCACAACTGCAATACAAGGGGTAAAAACAATTTACTCATTCCAATTCACAGGACGGAGATGTTTCACAAATCCTTCGTAGTAACTGCCATTAAGTTTTGGAACGCCCTTCCGCCTCATATAAAATCATCTATTTCAACCAGTTCTTTGAAGAAAAAATGCCTCTCTCATCTTCTAGTGAATCAATCACTCAATTGATATTTCTCCTTCAACCCCACATAATAGCTAGTTCAGCACTGATCAACACTCTGATGACTGTCGTTTCTCACTGCACAATCTTATATATTACTTGTCCTTTGTTCTTTTTCTTAGGTCCTCATTAAAAAAAAAAAAATTTCTAATCGTATTCATTAATGTACTATTTTAATTAATTTTTACATTTTTCATGTCTTTTTAGTAAGTGTCATTTTCTATATTCTCTCGATATTCGATATCTACCAGTTTCTCATAGTGTATTCTTGCAGTTACCACATTTTTTTATGTTATTTTATTTTTGTAATTTCGTTTGAATGTGTTATCTGATGTTTCTGTTTTATCAATTATTTCCTCATGGTTTATTATTGCAGTTTTTCCTGTTTATGATTTTATTTTATTATTAATTTGTAACTTTGTTATATTACTATTGATTTTGTAATTTTCTTTTTATACACAGCTTTCTTAATCATCTTTTAGCATGAACTATCAGTAGGTTTGCGCAGGTTTTTCACACCCCCCTTCTCTGAGGGTGTTTTCCTGCTGTGGATATTTTTTCCTAAGATATCACCTTAGGTTTTTTTTTTACATCCACTCCTTCTAAAGTTTTCCTCTCTATTTCTTTTCACCTACACACAAGTCTTCATGTACATAAAATCATTGACTCAAGGTTAGATGGAAGAAGAGACTTTTCAGTCTCAATCTCGCCTTTAATAAAGACCTTATTATTATTATTATTATTATTCTATCCATTACGTCCCTGTCCAATCAAGCTTGTTGGTTTGAGGTTTTGCACTTTGAGGTTTCATAGGTACATTTACAACGACGAGGGAACGTAAAGAGGACCTGGATCGCCATAGGTCCACTACTTTACAGCAATGTGTCACAGAAATGTTCGGTACCACTTCTTTCACAACATTTAAATATAACTACAGTTAGCTCTTGATTATCGGGGGTATTGATGGAGAGAGATAATCAGAAATCACGGGTAATTCCAAGCTTTCATTTTTATTTATTAAAATGTTCGTCAGTTACGCAAATAAACGACTGATTATTATTTGAGCATTTAATCCGTTATTTTCCATTGATTCATTCAGTTTTCATCAAAAGTTCGATACAAAGTCTTACATCATAAGTCCTTCTTGAATTATAACTTGGGAAACGGAAATATTTAGTTTTTTGTAATAGGAAATAAATATATCGCGAAAGAAATCGAAGATGAATAAAAACTAGTTCACGGATAACCCACAAACCGGTCAATCTGCCCACGGATAATCGGGAGTATTGTATCGAGAAAGTAATATTATATTGCGAAAACTATCTTATGTAACTTTGTTATTGGTATGTTCTGATATGTATACAAGAGCCTTTATCTTTTAACGATAAGGATATGGAGCTGACAGAACGGATTGTAAGCATTTAGCCCCACTGGGTATAAACAAACCAACACGCGCTTAGATAATAATAATTTCTTCTTCATTTATTGGTTGTATTTTAGACAAGGATAACCATTCTTACAAAAACACGTTATCATTACACTCAAAGGATAACCAGGGGATGACCTTCATGGTCGAAACCGGTCGTGTTTAATAATTTTTGTGGAATAAACGAAGTACGTTTCTAATTTTTTTCGGATGGTGACCCACAGTGTTATGTCAGAAAAGCTAGAGTTTATGCGGGACTTCAGTGTTGTAAGATTACTAGCCACCAAGCCACTGCGGATGGAAATTGACCAAAAGACGAGGATGATACGAATGGACTTAGCACAAATTTTTTTGTTGGCTCACCAAAACTAGAATAAATATGAAATAAATATAACTAAAAAATTGATTATTTTCCAGACTAACCATTAATGTTCTTAGACATTATGCTCTAGTTGTTAACGGGCACACATACGTAGTGAATGTTCACGCAAAGAGCGGAAGTAGTCGACAGAAGCCTTATTTGATCTCTTTTGACTTATTATTTTGTCTAATGTGCCATATTTTGGTCCATCTGGTACGTCGTCTCTAACAGCCTATCGAAGTAACTCTTAACTTTCATAAATCATTATTTCTCCAATTATTTATCACAAACTTTTAGTGACAAATCTATAAAAAAGGCTAAGTGGTTGTAGAGCTGACATTATTCGTAAAGACTCTCTATCACTTATGGATAATTGAAATCGATTAAGAATCAGTAAAACTGCAAGATTGGTGCCCCATGATTCAACACCCGGAGCGAACGGCCCAGGTCGTTCTTAGATCAGACTGGAACTGATTGTAAATACTCTCTTGTTGTACCCTGATTTTCGTATGAATAACATACAGTGATATTTAGTTTTTATGTAGATATATATTTAACTGGTAGTCACCTTTCCTTTCAGCACCCTTGTGTTGTTTTCCTGCACATTTTAGCGAGAGCTCAGAGTATTAACACGTGCGGTGATTCACGGAAACATTGCATAGCCAATGAAGGGAGCCAGCGTTAAACTGTTCATTTTTCATTTGCCTTGACCGCCATAGCAGTGCGGCACCTAACCACTTTTTCCAATAAGCTTAAGCTATTGACTTTTGCGGCTTCAGGCAATGGCGTAGCCAAGAGCGGGAAGGGCCGCAGCAAACAAATTTTCAATAACGAGGTTGCGTTTTCAAGTATAAACTAAGATCATAGCCCCCACTTTACCTTCGAAGCTTTAGCATGTGGAATTTTTCCAGAAACGGCAACCCTTCTTACGAGAGAAAAACCAAACGAGAAACACAACCAAGAGAGAAGCATAAGGCAAAAATTCACCCTCATTTGAAGCGGACGATGCAGCTCCCGTTAGAAGAAATTCACTCAGCAGGTCATAATTAATGTCTGCCTCGGTTATGAAATGGCTAATGTAACATCATATTTAATGAATTGCCATCAATTAATGCCGTTTTGAGCATTCTGAAATAACATGAAATTTTATTCCGACATAATTGGGAATGCGATAACGAAAGAGTTCAATCGAATAATTTGCCTCGAAATCACTTCTTGTTTGGCATTTGATCCATCAAAAAACCGGCACGAGTACTTTCATTTATCACAATGACGTCCTTTGTTTATATTCTATTGAGAAATTTATTTGATGTGAATGAATCACAAATTAAAATTTTAAATGTAAATGCTTGCGTCCTGAAACATTTCCCACTCGAGGGCGAGGTTTGTGTGAGCAAGTGTTCGTATAAAGTGACCGAAACGCTAATCGAAAATATTTTAATAGATATTTTTGATTTTCTTACAATTCCATAAATATCTTTGTCACTTGTATGTTAACGGGAATTTGCAAATCCATCGCTGAGTGGTTATAGAATAATAATAAATGTAATAATCATTTCAAAATTGGAACTCGTGCCTAGGGATTACGATAATTTGTAATATTACGTGTTGACGCGTTTGGTAATTACAACTTCAGTAAATTTCATGTCATACAAACAAAGCAGTCGCTTAATATCTCTAGAACTATGATATTTGACAATCAACCGCAAAGCTGTTTTTTGCGATTATCTCTTATTAGTATCCCATTTTTTCAGCAGTCCTGATACCTTCTATGAAAGTATATGCAAGAATAAAATAAATACAAGAATTAAATCCTTTTATAATATACATAATATTTGAATTACTACGTTCATTATATTTTCATTGCTGGAAGAAACATGTCATGGTTTGGATTCTAATAATTGGTAAAAAAAGAGCTAAATCGCAGCCTTTTTTGATAAACTCAATATATATCACGCTTATATTCAGATAATACTACACGAAAAGAATGAAAGTATAAATAAAGTTCTAAGAACAATTTTTCTCTGAAAAAGGTGATACGTTCTATACAGACCGATGTACTTCTCAATTAAAAAACCGCATTAATTAACTTGCTGAGGCTTTATTAATTTTTATTATCAATTATTACCATCCGTAACTAGAGTTAAAAGCAAGGTTGATCCAAAATCAGGAAATGCGAGTATTATAAAGTTTAAGGAACTTTTAAGTTCCCCTGGAGCTCCGTGACAAATTTGTGTAAGAAAACCTTCGCTCCTTAAGGGACTAGATGAAATGCGGTGGTGTGGGATGATAACAAAGACGGTTGTAACTGTAAACCTATAACAAGCTAAATAATAGAGAATTTTTCCAGCCAAAGCAAACTTTTGACTCCAATTTAAAGCCGAATTCATGGAATGTGCCCCCCGGCGAGGAACGGAGCTAGTTGGAAATGTTTGCGAATTTTTACTTTCGAACGTTTCCCAAAAGGTCCGTCGCGAAGTGAAATATCGTATCTCGCGCAGAGTAGGAAGCCGTCGATTCCAATGAATGAAATTATGAAAGAAGAAAGGCGCTCAGTCAAGAGAAAGCAAAACGTAACGACCGATGAACGAAAACTACAAAGAGAGGAGAGCAGCGGGGGAAACTCAGGAAAGTAAACTATGGAGAAAATATTTTGGTAAGAAAACAATGAGAAAGAAATATCTTCCCTGAAAGGCTGAATGCTTGAAGAGTAGTCGTCTAGCAAAACAAAAGCATGTTGAATTCTTTATGTTTGCTCACCGTAACTTGAGAAGATGGGATCCAACTATGGAAAATTTTCGGAGCTGAATTCCTTGATATAATAGTTACCTTCAGTGGGCTGAGAGATAAACGGATCCTATATATATAGACCCTTATAACAATAGTTTTACTATGGAAACTGGCGTAGGAAGACAAACTTTTGTTCGTCAAAACTTTCACTTCCCATAATGTCTAAAATAAACTGTTATTTTTGATTGACAATAACTGAAGTTCCATGTTTATTAACCATCGTCTGATAAGGATGCCGATCTCTTACGACAGGAGTTTCACGTTAACCGCATCATACGTACAACCAGAATTTTCAAGTCCAAAAACCTAACCACGGAGTGTTTGATCTTTTGTTTGGATGTGAAAGATGGGCTGTAACAGCAGGAGAAGAGAAGAATGAAAGCATTAGAGATTGTGTGCTACATAAGAATGATGAAAAGTAATTGAATACACCGAGTAACTAAATTCTTCGATTAAGAGAGCAGTCTACCATATTGCATCTATTCCACTCTCTTAACGGGATACTATGAGAGCAAGGCAAGTGGCTCTCCACATAGTGGCACCAACCACCGCAAGAGGTCCTCGAGGTCGACGCAGCCGACTTACAAAGCGATGTTCTGAGGTATTATAATAGATATACGTAAAGAAAATCAACAAGGATGAGGGAAAGGCGTTTTACTTAGCGCTACCAGAGACCTGAAATCGAGTCCCAATCATGTCGCTATTTTTCACTTCTGCTTGTCCTAGGTATTTAAGATGCACGCCTCCTCGTGCTAACAGAGTGGAAGAGAGAAATCCATGGAAAAATTTGGTGAAAAGAAATGTGAAATTGCTCCGGTCCACCTTGAGGTATGATAGCTAGTTGAATACAGAATAGGACGTTGGAAGGGAGGTATTATAGAGGAAAATCTAGTCTGACACGAAGATAATTATTAGTGTTAAAGTTACATTTTATGAGTGAATCAAGAGTTTGGCTGGGAAACAGCATAGAGCGCTGCAAATAACAGATCCTCCGATTGTTTACCCACAGCATGACACCTATTGCCTCGATGCTGTTGGTATGTATTTTACTTCTTGGAATATTTATTGCATATTGAGGAGATGGCAGTGGCTTCGAGACACATCATGAGAACATAAAGAGAAACCTAACAACCTGATATTTAACTGAAACTCATCTCCAGCTACTTTCAGATCGATTCTTAAAAGAATAAGCGCGGCAAACGTCGAGAATCATCAAATATATTGGGCTACTAAACCCTTCAAATCGACTTCTTTGAAATTTCAATCATATTCCCTTTCGTTGGAGCTTTGTAGATTTCTCCCGGGACCTTCATAAGCTGATTGTCACTAATTTATGGCGGCATCAGAATCGCTCTGCCAATATCATCGTTTTTCAATGCGACATCAAAAGGAACTGGCATTTGGTCCTAACGTTCTACCTCAGGACGGTCACAAATTCATCAAATTAGCTCGAATATTTATCTTTGAAACTCGTGTTGTTTTAATTCTAATTACTTATTTCTATTCTGACTCTTCCCTCGATTCAGATGTCATCACATAGAATTATCTAGATTTTGTTTCATCGCCAGCCGCATATTTTAGTTTCTAAAATGAAATAATCGTTCATTATGAGCCAAATCAAATATTATCTTGTATTTCCTTTGAAAACAAAGAGATTTCCGCAGAAGAGGAAAACAAAGGAAATTGAATATGGACTACAAGGAAAGTTAAAGAAGAACTCCGGAAGATATCCCCGGCATTTCGTATAAATCTAAAGTTTCGGTTTCCAATTGTAATTCAATTTCCCTGCCATCTTCTTCCACGAACTCTGTGCCAGTTAAGATATCTTTTGTAAAAGCGCTCCCATTTTGAATATAATAAAGTAACGCGGTCAAAAAAGAATACGAACCAAATTTTGTTGATTAAATCAACAAGTGGTAATGCAATAAAAGTTTAAAACGCCCTTACGGATTTTTTAAATAAATGAATTTCAGCGTTGTACCCTTCCGTTATTTGATTTTTGTCACATGGTGTATCTTAAGCCGTTTAATTCTATCTTCTACACTTCCTGCTTACTTAATATGGGATATTTATAGCTGAAATACGCTTCAATAAAAAAGTAACAAGTATGACTCGCATACCAATTTTAATACGTCTAGAAATCGCTGACAGTAAAAACCAGCTACAGCTTTCCGTATTACGTTACACTTTTCCCTTGAATTTTAAATGCCATCACCTTCTCATTTGTAATGCATAACACTTGTCGACGTTATTTATTTTGCGTTCCTCTTCACGCAAACGCAATGGAGAAATAAAAAGACCGCGCAAAACTTCGGAGATTCGTGCGGAAACTTGTAAATTACCTTTGAAAAAGGGGAAAGCAAAACTGTCCCGCGTCCTTAACTGAGAAATTTTTCTCTTTCCCCAGGAAAACAGGAGGAGTCATTAAGTACTGTAGTACTTGAAAAGGAGGCTTGATCCGGTAATCACTCATAAACAGATTGCTATAGTGCGCGCTATTTCGGGAGGAAAATAGAAGTTCATAATGACACTCATGGGATGATTACCCACTGAATGAGATGGTGTACGCACTTAATAATGTTTATCTTTGTAATTTTCAATTAAATTATTCGCAAAGTTGTTTTATTCCTTTTCGCATTCTCCATGTATGTAAATATTTATTCGCTATAGGACTTGAATTTTGACCTATAAGTCTTTATCAATGTAGTTGTATTTTTTATAGTGCTTCGACAGCTAAGGTAATTTCGCACGTGAGTCTCCGCCGGGAATCGAACCCGGAACCGCCTTCAATGTTTTCCACGGTCCAGACAAGAATAACTTTTGGATCACAAAGGCAAATGCATAATTTTCAAGATTTATTTTCATATATTCTTTTATATCATTTTGTCTATGCATGAAACTCCACGAGTCTTCCTAGTCTGAATTTTCCGAAAAAAGGTGGTCTGTGTTGCATTTTTCTCATGAGAACGGTTTTTCAGAAAAAGACCTCTATGCTGAGATACATAGTTGAATTTCACTCTATCCTGTAAAATGTTAAAAGAAATAAGTGTGCGCGCATACTGAAATAAAAATTTCTTTATTTACTTAATTGATACCTATTTTTTACACCGGACCATATGTTCACGGTAGAGAATAGTGTCTCATGAAAGATGTTTACGTAATTAGTGCCGTTCCCGAAATGGACCCTTATTAATTATATAATTGCATTTTTAATTTAATGTTACCGAAGGTGCAAAGAAATAACTGAAGAACATATAGAGTATATATAATATACAGTAATATACAGTAAATCTAAAATCAGTCGTAGATATTTATCAATCAATGAGAACACCAAGTAAATAACATTTTATCATTAACACAGGAAAACGGGTAACTGGGTCCCGGCAGAACATATCTCCAAGCCATCCGGGAGACTATGTGGGCATAGTCTCCCAAAGTCCATCGCTTTGTGTGGCTGGCGCTTCTATGAAGCCGCGACGATGCAACTTTGTGGACGAAATCGCAAAGTCCTTGCCCACAAAGTCTCCCAATGGCTTCCATTCCATTCAATTCCAGAAACGTTCTGCCGGGATAGCTCAACGGACAGAGCACCCAACGGGCAATTGGGAGACCCGGGTTCGATTCCCGGTCCCGTCGGACTTTTTTCGAGTCCATTCTTCCTTGGGATTTTATCATTAAGTCAAATTCAAGTATTATATGGTCGGATGACACCAGATTGTGATAAAATACGGTTACTTTTAGATTCATTCTAGTATTTTTCTCATTTTAATACTTTTCTCATTCTAATTCTTTTCTCTCCTTCCGAAGAGGGAATTTGGTACATGCATTTTTACCGTAGTTTCCAATACTTAAAGATTCTTAGTATCTTGTTTTCCCACAGACAGCTATGATTTCTTGAGACAAAAAAGGTCGCTGCGAGGTATTTTAATACATTCCCTCGAAGCATTTTTCCTTACTGGAAACCACACCCGCGTCAAACAGGTAACGTAGAGCGAGAGATTGGAGACGTCTTTTACGACGCACAGTGCCACAGGGCGAAATCAAGGAGAGGAAGATTGGGATTCCCTCGTGTCACTTGGAGATATTGGCCAGGAGTTCCATACCCACATGCGCGGTTTCCCGCTCATGGCTGACCGGATAACTCCCTCGGGTATTCGGTATTTTCATCAGTAATGAGTACTTGGTCGTGTCCAGATGGGATCCTCCGTGATCATTGCCCTCCGTAAACATTCAATTAAAGATTTTAAGCAATTTGCATATGCAAATGTTGGTGCGGTATAATCTCAACGATATGAGTTATAAATACGGGCAAGAGCTTTTAATTATCGATGAGAGAATTCTCCGAGGTGTTTCTCGTCTTGTATAGCCTCCCGTATATTTCTAAACTACATTAATCGACATAACGCTTCATCACATTCCAGCTTTAGGGTTCAGTTAAACTAGATATAAATATTTTATGTATATTTTATTTATAAAGTAGCATGATGGAATCTAATAATTCGGACTTAACTTTGTGGCAGGTCTCCATTATAAGGAATACGGAAAAAGAAGACATTCCTTTACCACAATATTTTATTCCACGACCATGGTTTCAACGGTTTAAGTCATCATCAGAGGAAGACCTGATGATGTTGACGACCTTATGGATCGAAACCATGGTCGTGGAATAAAATATTGTGGTAAAGATATTTTTTCTTCTACCTTATTCTTTATAAAGTAGCATGATTATTTTACATATTTTATTTTCTCGATAAAAAGCTTATCAATAATGTCCGGAACTAAACCTAGGAAAATTAGTAAACCCATGCTCCCAAGACCCTATACAGCTTGTGTTACTTCTCCTAATGTATTCGTTAACATGTACATGATACTATCTTAATCTTACGATGAGAAGAGCCTTTGACTCTTAAACAAACTACCTCAGACAGTCCTAAATTGAGAGTGAAAATATTGTTCCTTTATCTTTAACAGTTTATAAAGCTTTAAATGCGGTTGATGAATTGAATTACGGTGATTTTAACACCTCTTTTCATATATTCACCTATTTAGCTTCTTTTATACTCTATAAGTCCCATTTATTTACTTCATCTGCATTAATTTCTTTGACAACATACACTTACTAAACCTGGTAACTATACTGAGGATAATTGAAAAACTGTAAGTAGTTATGGGCAATATTTTATTAATACAGCTACCATCATATTTATTCATTTTAACTAAACTTTCCCTATAATATAATCCGTAAAATCTGAAAAAAAATCGCTTTTGTCTTGAGAAACTAGATATGAAATGCTGAAATTGCATTAGGATGCTTTGAAAGGGTCCGTAACAATCGGCCCGAGTATGCACATTCATTTAGAGCATTGGAATTAAATTTTAAAATCTATGGCGGTTTAGAGAGAAATCACGATAACTTCTAGCACTGCCCTTTATCTTTCGAGTGAGGTAAAACTCACCAATGCTATAATGACGATCTCACCCCAGGAGGAGCTCTCCAATGCGGGCGTAACCCTACAGTCGTGTCATCATTGAAAGCACCATTCATAAATCCCTAATGGAAAGTCTTCGTTGGGTGAGAAAACGTGTCACCCATATCTACTCGATGTGTCACATTGCGTGCAAGTCCATTCTCATTCACGGTACCTATCACGCTAAGATTTTAAACGAGATTCTATGACCTGGATCGCAGTCGCAGGATTTTAAAGTATCCCATTGTTTCATTCCATGCGAGCATTCGCTGTCGCGAGAGGTAACATGCCGCTCCGTGGTCGCTTGACGTTGCGTGGTCGGCTTACAGGACACAGTTTCCTTAGATTCCATCCCTCACCACCAGGAAGCAACAGAATTCAATCAATTTTCTTGAAGGGTGTTCAGTATGCAGACGCGGGGTTGATTACGCTCGTGCTCCCCGAGTTTACGGAGGATTATGCGTGTAGTATTATTCATGAACCCAAATCGCGAGTTTCCCCGTCATTAAAAATCCGCGACGCATTCCCTTTCGAACTCGACGGTGAAAATGAAAATTTGGAATTTTAATGAGAAATACCCCGACTTACACGAACTTGGAACTACGCGGTTCTTGTTTTTCCTCTGCCGTTTCGTCCCTCACACATGATAAATGCAAGCTTCACAGACGCTCTCCACTCAATTGAAAACGGCTTACAAATACTAGAAAACAAAGACTCCAGAGAAGCACGCGCTAAGGCAATACAGTTAGGAATAGATAAAGTATTACCTTGCAACGAAGAAATACTGCTTAAAAAAAGAAGACACTGACGTATTTCTAATTTTTATGAAGCCATCGACATCAAAATATCTTCGTTTTACGTAGCTCATTTATTTCTTAAATTTTGTATTAATATGTATAGAAAACTGCACATTTTATTAAATTTTCTTTTCATCTAGTGCTTTTTTTTAATCCTTTGACCCAACTTAACAAAATTCAATGTACATACACACAATGCTGTAACCCGAATTTGACATACGCTTTTTTCGTTGGTCCCACCTTTTACATAGCTTCGAGTTATCACTGTATATGATGTAGAATTTAACGACATAACAAATCAAATTGATAATTTTCTTGAATTTAATGTATGTATGTACCAGCAAACTTCTTTGTGAGCTCAACCAAGAACATCATACATGGAGAATGCTGGAAATTCTTTCCAACGTTCGAAAGAACTCACTCGAAGCTTAAAATGTGTGCTTGCTTGTTTCCACTTCAGTAAATACTGGTTTACTATGTCATGAAGTATTTTCTTACATTTCATAAAACACATTTGAAGAAATTCATTATTTTCTCTCTTAGTCTTATTCCTATCTTTTATGAGGTCGGTGGATGATTGTTTACGGTTGGTGATGATGAATTTGGTTTAGGCGCAGATTTTAACGACCAGGAAAATCGTACACACACACAAAACCATTCCCCAACCAGAGAAATCCGATGAACCTATTATCCGAGATTCGAACTCGGGACCTCGCGGTAGTAGTACTAGCACGCCAATCTTTCCGCCACCGCGACCTGTCTTTGAAGACATTCATTTAAAGGTGAATACTTTAGGAGTACAGCAAAAACCATTATTGATACTTGAGCAAGGTATTTAGAAATGTCAGATACGTTTTATTATGCCCACATTTTCCTTTCTAACACTCGCATTCATGCTATTAAGTCTCGAGTTAAATTACAAACTTATCTGATAAAACATGCTGAAGAGTAGGAAAAATCTCGAGATCACTCGTGAGATAAAATATTCGACGGGTGACATTTGAGGAAAATAACCTTCAAGATAAGAACAGCAGAAAATACGTCTAACTTTTTCCACATCAACATTTAAAGTTCACTTCTGAAAATATTCCAGAAAATGTCACCTCTTCCTAGAAATTCAAGAACGGTTTCTAGAACTGTCTCTAAAGGCTAATTTTTATAGAATTGGAAGTCTAACAGATGAGAGATTATGAAATAAATACTTCTTTGTTTGGTAAAAGCAATGCAAACCTTTACTATTGATCCAATATTAACGATCTCTCCAATATTTCCTTTAAAGAAGCAGATTAAAAATTATCGAGCAAACATACATTTGTTGTTTTCTGTTTGCGTGTTATATAGCAGTTATGAGTCATTTACTATTCAAACACGATTGAAAGTACACCTAAGCTAAAATTTTCTTTATAATACACACTTAAAATGTTCTCAGGTGGTTGAGCGGTTAGCGTGCGAAACCAAAGGTCCCGAATTCGAGTCCTGGCTAGTCGGATTTTTCCGTTGCAGAATTTTTTCTGTCATGGAATATCCATTGATAAGCGAATACTACTATAATGCATGTATTGGGACCTTTTTATTTCCATTATAAAAATAAATTAAATTGGAAACTAGAAAAATCGATAACATTCTGGAGACAAATTTCTTCCTGAGAAATTAACTTCTTTAGTTAATACTTAAACCCAAAGACAATCAAATGGCCAAAAGTAACTCCGATGGTAATACCGGAGAAAGGGTCGGTCTTGAATTGAATGCGATTTTGTGATTATGTGTGAATAAAAATCAAATTAAAATGAAAATATACCAATAGTAAAAAGTGCTAAACAAGAAATTAGAGGATAAAGATGGAACAAGGTCAAAATCTTAAAAAGATTATGAATATCGTCAATTTGATAAAATGAGATCTTAAAGTCTAAGAATTGATTTTTAATATTATATTCTTAACCATTGTGCGATTTTGAAAGAAGAAGAGTTAATGAATGATTTTATAAGGCTAAGCGGAATGCCTTCTTTATAACTTTTTGGGAGACAATACATTTTTGACACAAAAGGTTTAGAAATATGTGATTGGAGGTTTTGTTACGGCACTTTTTAATGGTTCCTTTTAAGTTAGTTATCATGTGTTTGAGAGTATATATTTGAATTGGTATACATGGGCCTTCTTTCAAACTTGCTAACTTTTTTATATTGGAGAGCTTTATAAATAATTAACGAGTTATTTCCTTTATCGGTCTTTAAATAAAAACAGTCTGTATTGTTGAGGGACTTGACCACTATGTAGTATTCTTTCCATGTTTTTTCTAGTGGTGTGAGGCCCAGAGAGATTCTTTCTATTTGTATCAGGCATGAATGCCATATGCTATTCTTCCGTGAAATACGATATCTAATAGAGGATTTGATGTCTACAATTGTGTTCACTATCAGTGATCTTTAGTGAGGAAGATTATAATGGAAGCCCTGATTAGAGGAGAAAATTCAACATTAATAAAAGCTTTGTTTGACAAGTTAACGATATAAGCAAAAGGATTTTTATGTTTTCTTGTGCTTTGGAACCTGACCACCACACCAGAGCAACATTACAGCTAAAGGAGTTATAATTAATTTCTCACTTTAATATCATCCGTAACACCCTTATCATACTCAAATTTCTATCTATAAATCGATTCCTGGTTAATGCATAAATAGCGGAACTCTGGTACTCCTTATCGAGATATTTAAACCTCATTGTACGTGAAAGCTTACGTAGAAGTTAGAAATATAATATCGTACATAACAATTACCACTAAGCAATTTTGTCATTAAAGTTGTAGATTGCGTTCTTCGTTAGAAACCGAGTGAATACAATAGAAAAATACTTGGATAATAATTAATCATTCATAAAATAATTCACACTTCTAAATTAATCTTCTAGTATAAATCGAGGTAAAATATTCTGCGATAAGAAAGTCATTCTAAAGTTTGGGAGCGTTTAAGTTATGCATTGTGGTCATCCAAATCAAACCGTGAAATAACAACTCGCGTAGTTGAACAATAGAATATCTTTAGAGCATACTACTAATCGCTTACTACTACTGACTTACTGAGTCTCATAGCAAAGCCTCATCTGACTGGTAACTGACGACTGGAATTACAAACGAGGCGTTCGCGTTATGTTTAGTAACTGGCTTAATGCGAGGAATATACACGCGCTCATCTCAGAGGGCGAAATATCACAGACTCCCTTTCACATTTACTTCCTCTCTGCGCAATTGATATGCGTGCTGGCATCTGGAAAGGGCGAATTCCATCAAGGCCTTATTACTTCATAGATCTCCTCCACCCCCGTATGTGATGAGAAACCTCATTAGTAACTAACTTATTCTAATTCCACTGAATTTCAGACTACTCCCCCATTAATGACTATCTGTGCTGCTCAGTCAAAGATTTTAAAAACGTTTTTCCTTATTTTAGTTTCCACAAAACTATTTATTATTGAAATTTTCATTGTCTTTGAATGGAAAAGGTGATTGAAATACAGCAATCACCAAAACTCAATGGTCGAAAATACAGACATACATCGCGTGAATTCGTTCGCGGGACATGATTGACTATATTTCGCGGTAGTTCTTAGTCTCTCTACAGCGTTATAAGGATTTTTATATTTTTATTTATATTTCATTTATATGACATTTGTTTTCTACTTTTATACACGTAGTTCTTCAACCTTATCTAGTTTTCAGTAACAGTGATAGCAACCGAGTACTTAAGGAACTCGGATAGGCCAAGAGAATAGACAGTAAGAGCGAAGAAAAAGTCCCTGAGCGATGTTACTTGGTATTAGTATGCCTCATCATGAGTATAGCAGTAGATTATGGGATTCTGCCGACAAGTGTTATATTCGGGAATTAGAAAAGGTGCAGAGAAAGCCGATACATTTCGTAAAAACTTATTACGAGAAATTAGTGGGCGATATTCAGATACTCTAGCACGCAGAATGGGAATCTTCTAGAAGCTGGAAGATTAAAGAAAGGTTTAAATTAGTTACTAAGTTCAGAGTAAGTACATTTTCGGAAGATTTAACCGTTATCATGCGTCTTCCCTGTTATATTGAACACTCTAATACTGCGTGAAAAAATCACAGAAATAGCTACTAGAAATAGTCGTTTCGAGAATTTATTTTTTCCACAGACGATACGCCAAATTAATCGATCAGGGAAGTAGAGTCGTGGTACATGCACCCCCTGCAACTCGCCAAGAGGCGGCTTGGCTGGTAAATATGTAGATGAAGATGCCACTTATAATTTCTATTTACGATGGGATACGACGAATTGTAATTTCAAACAACAGACCATTCCCATATAACAGTATTTTTAATTTTAGACACTTGACAATTCAAATTACATTAATTATAAATACATGTTGACGCANAGCGTAAGGATAGAACGTTGAAATTTACGGAATCGTTAGAAAATGATTTTATATTCCGTTTGCCGCAAAAGATTTATCCCTGATGGCTCCAGGTTCGATGCTAGAGTGCAAAACTTTCAAAAAAACATTTCGGGTATTTCTTAGTAAAATAGAACGTTCATGTTTACGTCATCGATAGAGAGCGAACATCTCTATATTTTACCCAGAGGTTTTTACCCTGATGGTCCTTAGTTCGATGCTAGGGCAGTTTTTCTGTCTGAAGTTCATGAATTCATTTAGGGTATTTTCCGTTAATTTAAAAACCTGCAATTCACGGTGTTGTTAGAATTGATGATTGTCTAGCGGATCAGAAGCGGGGGCAATATTTGTCCTAACAACACCGTGATTTGCAAGTTTCTATCTTAGCGGAAAATACCCTAAATCAATTCATGAATTTTAGACGGTTAAACTGCCCTAGCATCGAACTGAGGACCCTCAGGGTAAAATCCACTAAGTATACTATAGAGCTGTTTGCGCTCTATCGTTGACATTAATTTGAACGTTCTATCTTACCTAATAATACCCGAAATGATTTCTTGAAACTTTTGCACTAAGAATTTACCTAGCATCGAACCTGGGGCCAATAGGTATAAAGCCCCTCCTAACACTTCCACAGTTCATTGCCTCATCGGGGCGGAGGGGTGAGAAGTCTTCAACAATATCTCCGGCCATATATTGGGAGTGGCACTCATTCATTCACCAACCGGCAATTCACCAAGCTGCTTTCTCTCATATATATATGTATGTATGTATGTATGTATGTATATGTGTGTGTGTGTGTGTGTGTTTTTTTTCGCTCCCCTTCTTGTGCAGGCGTTTTCCGGCACAGTGGGTTTTTCTCTTAAGGCCTTCAGCCGAGGAGTTTTCTCCCCACACACCAATCTTTCTTTCTTCTCCTTTTTTCATTGTTTTTATTTCGCTGTTCCTTATTTGACTCCTGAGGTTAGGTTTTAGAGAGGCCCACATGGGCCTAACCGCGCCGAATAAGTGGTTCTGGGTTCGATTCCCAGTGGAGGTTCACGTGCGAAATGACCTTAGCTGTCGAAGCACTTTTAAAATTTCTACTACTACTACTCCTCGAATAGGATAGGTATGAATATTAACTATCATCGTTACTTTACCTCCAACAAGGTCCTGCTACCATGTCCTGATGAATAGAATGTTTTTATTTGTCTTTTGGTGCAAGGAAGAGGAAAATGTATCTTTTATTTACTTTTGTCTCAGTCTAGTTCATTGCTGTGATGATATGAAAGCTACTGAGGTATGAGTTACGCTGAATAATAGTTCATTATTTAAGGTTTCTCCTTATGCAATGCAACGAAAAGAGATACTCGCAGAGTCATTGTGCTTCACTTACTTGGACTAGTTCCGCTTATAGCAATCTGTTTCTTAAGAAAGCAAAGGCAAACTACCTCACTTCTTATTTTGGCTAGTTACCGCAGCCTCCTTTCCAAAGTCTTTCGTTGCTTATGTTGGAGGGATGAGTTTCAAACCAGCCTTCAGGCTGAAGACTATGCAGACAGATCTCTAAAAAAACCATTATAATACTAGGTCTTAAAGTGAACATTAGCTTAAATCTATTTTAATTATAAATTATAATACCTCGCCTAGCTACCGCAAGCCTTACAAACATTAAAGAGTAGCATCGCGGAGATTGTTGACGCCAGAAATTATTGATGTAAGATTTTAACAGGGATATTCAAACTATAAGTTGCTTACGTACAACACGTATCTGAACCACGCAAAAAAGGCAAAGGGTTTCCCATTCACTGCCAGAGCCAAGCATTGAACGAAATATCTCCATTCTTAGGATGACATTTTTTAACAGGTCGGGAAAGGGCGCTTTTCACTTTCCGTGACACCTTTTCATCGACGTCCGGAAATCGCTCGAGGCGACTAAGGAAATCTCTATCCCGCGTCCACGTGATCCTAATGAGCTCAATGATTTCCGTAACTATTTTGAGGTCCTCTTTCACCGGAGCATAATTTAATCTCATTAGTGCCCAAATTCGGGAGGAAACTCGGTGTGAGTAATTGCTAAGATCAAAGACAGCCGTGATGGAAATCGCGCCGCGAGAGGGAAAAAATCTCAAAATTCCTCAATTAAAAAAACGGCGAATTCTTTCCTGACACATACTCGATCGCCCGAATCGATAAAAAATATAAGGGCCGCGAGAGTGCCTTTCCACTCTCGGCGCGCGGCAAAGAATGAATCCCTGTTTCAATGGAGATTTCCGAGCATATGCGTGGTCGCGGTAGAAAGGGAAGAAACTGAGGAAGTGGGAGAAGTGTCACCAAAGTCACCTCGAGGGATGAAAAAGGGAACAAGAGGAGACAAGAGGGTTGGATTCGGGAATTTTGGACAGGTCCACGCACACAGTGGAAAAAAGAATGGGCAGAGGAAGGACGGGAGTGGGAGTTGTGGGTGGAACCACTCCACCGACTGCGAGAAACACGCTCTTGGAATTCCTTTCTCTTGCCCCCATCCCACTCCGACACCCCCATGTGGGAAAATTGTCCACGGAAAGAGAGGGAGTGGGGAAAGGAAGAAAAGGAACGGGAAGACCGAGGCAGAGCGGGCTACAAATACGTTTAGGTATGAGGCGGCGAGAACCATGCTCATATCGATCCTCTTAGCCGTAGGCAACAAAATCTGACCTCCCCATGCTTTGTGTCGTGCCTCACCGTCCTGCGGCGGCACTTTTAATAAGGATTTCTCAAAACCTCAAATCGAATCAGCCTACCGATTCCTCCGCACCCTGCGGCCGCACCCTTTTCAACGTTTCCGGTTTCGCCCCATGCCGCAAAAAAGGACACCGAGGTAAACTTTTCCGACGTCCCGTATATTTTCCCTTGTTCCGCCTCCGACTAAAGCGACGAATAAAATCGACTCTCTATAATCTCCTAAGTTCCGGCTAGAAATCCCCTCGCCTAGCATCCGAAATTTATTTATTTAATGCGGCCGGAGAGTTACCCTAACGTTTGGTTTGGAGGATGTGTTGGTGGGAACAACGATTTCCAATCTAGCGTCCGCGGACTCTGGTAGCCTAGCGGTTAGGCGCCCAAGTTTTTCTCCCAAGGATAGTATTTTTTGATCTCCCGTCCGTCCGCGAGGTATATCGAGGGAGCGATTTTATTTCCGAAGAGTGTGCCGGAGGAATAAAAACATGAGAGAAATCCTGTTTTCCGAGCGACACTTATTTCCCACGTTCATTTCAGAAATTCCCAACCACGACTGGGAAAATGTTTTCTCTATATTATCCATATCGTACTCTCGCACTTGAAATTTTTTGCGATTCTCAAATATATTTACTTAATTTTCCTCGAAAATAAATGCTTAAGTTGAAGATTTAGACAAAATAACAACCAAATTGTGTTCGCGGGAACTTTTGAGGATATGGAGAAACCACAAACTTCTCAATACCGTTTTTGTGGGAAGTAAATCCTATTTGATGCATTTCTGTCAATATCAGAGGTGAGATATTTCTCCTTTCATTTTACTCCAAATATCATAGTATATCATGCATCTCCTAGAATGCATTCTGGTAGAAGGTGGGAATAAAATGAAATCCAAGGACAGTCATGTACTAAGAAACCGTATTCTGGCAGGGACAGTCATGTAATGAAACACCGTATAGGTTACCGTACTCGCTTAGAAATTCTGTCATTTCTAGAATTTATATCAGACATGCTTTATTCTAGTTGATTCTCAGCAGAAAAGTAATTTTTTTAAAGTATCATACTGTGACCTACTGGACTCTCAATAAAGCTACAAACAGTGAATGTAACAAACTGGACGCAGGAAAAACCATTCGCAGAACGAAAATCGCATTTAGTCTCTTCCTTGTTTTGAAATCACGTTGACAGTTCACTTTCGAGGGTATGCAGCGAATACACAAACAAAGGATTCAAGCAGAGTAGGAAATTAAGGAACAGAAATTGATCAAATAAGAATCTCAAAAAAGAATGCATATGTCAATTTACATGGTTACCCAAGGGCCGAACACAAATTTTATTTTTACATCTCATTTTTGCTAAAAATCTCCCGAATTTTCCTTGAATTTTCCCTTTTCTGTCCTTGCACTAACAAATATCTCAATGTCTCGCCTCCCTGATCGTAAGGAGAACATGTAGCTGTTTACTGCTAATAGCAAGATGAATACTAAACAATCTCACATGATTATAAGTTTGAGCGAGACATATTGTATTCGTTAATAACGTTCGTAATTCTTATTATAGTTTATGTAATCTAATGATTTACTCTCTCTCTATTTTTTCCGCTCTTTCCTGCAACTTTCGCATGTTTTTCACACCCCTTTCTCTCTGTAACTGTTTTCCAGCAGTAGAGACATTTTTCTGCGATAAAAAATCAGTTCTTTCCTCTCTAGAACACCATTCGTCCTTTTCTTCTTTTGTTTCTATTTCATCCAAGTTTGTGAGCTTGTTAAAAACCTATGTATACTGCTGTTTAATGTCTTATTTCATTTTATATGTTCGTATTTGTATAAAACTATGACAAGGATTAAATGGAAGATGGGACTCTCGTACCATGTTCCATTTCGTCCAATGAAGGCGATTGTATTGTAGTGTAAAAGGAATTTGTTTTTTTTCTATAATAATGCATTTCACGGTCATAAGCGTATTCAAAATTACTCGTATGACATATGTAATAAAATAATATTTGTAATAATAAAGCCTTTATCAAACATGACGAATTTTAATGTGAATTATAATTCTAAACAAATTGAACGGTGAGTATGCAGTAATTTAATTTGTAATTGTTATCACATTAAATATTAATGTTATACATATGATATGGGAGTCTACAACGGTCAAATAAAAAAGGGTCAACGGGGGTGTGAGTTTGAAAAAATAGAACAGGTATAGGAGAACTAGCCCATTCATATAAATGGACGAACAGAAAGGAAACTTAAAGACACTATACAAATGATTTACTTATTAAGAAAGTATGTAAAACTGATATTACCTACTCATATAACACTGTGATGATAATCATATTATAGCTACAAAACAGTGGGGCTTCCGGAGAGCCAAGTGAACAGCGCGTTTGACTCTGGTGAAGGCGGTCCCGGGTTCGAATCCCGATGGTAAGCGCATATGTGCAAACTAACCACACTTTTTTTAATGCTATTACTACAATAACGCAGTCTGATCTCACCTCAATCGATTTTATGTATTTCATTTTTCTAATTGTTCATAGGTCACAGCATACATTATGACTTAAACAAATTGTTCTTTAACCAGAAAATTCCTATTGTATTCTCTATGACTGGAACAATTCAAATAATCTACCGTTTCCTCGCTCAGTCGTGGTTTTTTCACCGTCTCCAGATGGAATCGAAACTTTTTCGCGGTACAATATCCCGACTGCACAAATATTTTTTTCCATTCCGGAGAAATTGCCTTAGTTTGGATTTGGAAGCAATTACTGTCTCTAATTGATTAACGCTGGAGTGATAAGCAATTTTATTTACTCGTTTGGATCCGGCATGCAAGAGTGCTTTTCCAATTTTCTTCCCATGACCCAGAATAAGAAAAGTGTTTTAACCGCAGCCATAAGAAAAAACCATTAACGGAGATCTCACAGGAGTAATGATTAAATTTTAAAGTACACTTCCTTGAACCTGTATACCCCTGAATGGCCATTTGCTATCCTGATAGGATTTAATTGCCAATAATACGCAGTAAAACGAAAATTTTTATATAAATTGAATATTCGTATTTACCGGAGGCAGAACTAAGACAAGAAAATCGGTCATCATTTATCTTCCACGAAGGTAATTTATGAATAAAAAAGCAAAGAATTCGCCTACAACTAAGTGGAATAATTTTTGCTTTATTCAATGGTATTTATAGAAATATTATGGAGTGTAGTGATCTTTGGAGTTGGAGATATCAAGTCGGATATAAAAATGATCTGCATGTATCTGATCCTCTCTAAATGCAGTCACGTCTTGAAAATCGGAATTTTTTATTTATTTTTTTACAGAATAAAGAAAAATATATCTTTCGTTTACTTTCTTCTCAGTCTTTGAGAGCTGCTGATTTATGACCGATACTGAATAATGGTCACTTCTTATTAAAAGGAGTGGCCGAGCTTAATTGAACGTTTTCCACCACGTAGCATTCTCTTCCAGGGAGGATAGCAGTGGTAAACTACCTCACTCCTCATCCTACCTAGTGAGCTTTACTTCCTTTTAGTAACTAATGGTGGAGGTGTTGGGGCTTCCAAACTTCAGGCAGAAGACTTTACAGACTGATGATTTGAAACGATATTCAATGTAATGTTTCGATAAGCGGTACGTTCATTTATATTTTACAGAAATGTAAAATAGTGCAATTTAATTTCCCAATAATATATATTCCGTTTTTTTCGTAGAACTATTGGATGAATTACTCCCAGCATATCTGCTCTAGTAAATGCAAAGATAAAAGTATTTCGGGTCGTTAAACAAAGTAACAGTAGCTACCCACGAAGTTGGATTATTTCTGCCTCATAAAATAATGTCCATGGGCTAGCTGATCACATTTCAGAAGTTACACAAAGAAATTGTGCAGAGACGTCCAAATATGGGGGTGAGTTCTACGCTCACTAAATAAATGGTTTGAGGCAAGAAAATAGTATTTCGTAATTTTGGTACAGCCAATTACAAATAAGCTGGAACTTTATTAGAACTTTAAAAAATGATCATGTTATCTACAAAAATTATACCCGCAAATTCAAAATTTTTTATGCTAGTGATTCTGAACGATTTATGAGGAGAAAAAATTTATCTGTGAGTTTAGACCACCATAAAAACTCTTTCTAAAGTTTTTATTTTAGTACTTATTGAATTCAGAGTTGGAACTATCCAATGATACAGAATATATTTACAATTAAGGTAATACAACTTTTCTGAGAGCTCCTTTCAAAATTGCATCAAAAAAATTTGACATATTATACATTGCCGAATTTTCCATCGCATTAGCCACAGTTTAAAGTTTTTATAGACGCTGCGTGGCGATATTACGAAGCGTTAGTAAATGTAGTTAACACGCAACTAATTTAACTACACTGTTAGCCATATCAAGAGATTGAACCAAATATGGTGATTTGATTACCAATGCATTCTTCTATTTGAGATAAAAACAATTTATCCATTGAAACAAAGAACTTCACCTTCAATATACTTCAAACACGGAAATAACAACAAAAACATAAGAAAAAAGAAAAAGCTATCAGGTTTGATATTAATGAGCCTGGCTCTAATAAGGTGGAAATGCAAGAAGAAAAATAAACTGTAACAACCCTTTTCATAGGATTACAGGCTGAATCGAACCAGCCGGCTTGAATAGAATTGGATACCATTAGCTGATTCTACGTCGCTTCGGGTCACTCAAAACGATTAGCTACAACTACTTAAATAGGTATCAAATTATCCTTTGATGAAGCACGTCAAGTGCTCTCGACCCAAACTGTGGGTCGCCGAGATATTCCTGACCTTCTCTGTGACCGGTCGCTTAAGAAGTTTGCTAACCCTGATCCAATACACAAAAATGCCCCTCTCTTTGCTTTTCTTGGTAATGTGTACGCCTGAAAGCCCCTGGAGCCCCGTAGCCAAACTTCACTGAGGTTAAACCATTGGCAAAAGGAAAGCTGAGGTTCGTGTTTGCTCGGCATCCTGAAGATTCACGTTCGATTCCAGGAGCTCCTTCTATCCCACGAGGGTAGAATTAGAAAACGAGTGGTGGTAAACCTTTTAAATCGCCCACTGACTTAGCAAATAAGATCCCATCCACTCAAGTACTTCCAAAGGTCAAAGAGATGAATTACCTCACCTTGGGAATGCAAAGACGAAAATGGTGGACTTTCGGAATTAACGTGACCGCTGAAATTTGACCCGAGACCTCGCCTAACGCTCTTGATATTAATACTTTCGACGAAGAAAATTTACGCACCCCTTCTTAAGTAAATACAGTAGAAGGGAACTTATTTCGTAAACAGGGGAAGCACTGAACTTCAGTTAATCTGCATTAGGAGACCCAAGCTATCAAACGCTTGGGTACTCCTCGGTTTCATTTTCCGAGTACTCGTCCAACTGGTGTATTTAATCGAGTATCGAGCACTGGAAGTCGATTTTCATATTCTCTAGTGAACAAGTTTCACACTATGTGCCGGAGTTCGATCAGTGATTCGCATGTGTTTCAATTGTCATATTCTTAGGGTTACCAAGTTCTAATGGTGAGCAAGTGAATGAATGAATAAACTCTTTATTAAGGCAAGGCTAGGCCAAGTTGGCCTCTCTTTAACCTAACCTAAACTGTAAATACATCCGCTAACTTTAATATTAAGATTTAAAAGAAAAAATACAACAATACAAAAATATTTGGGTTTATAAAAGTCTGAAGCGGGTAAAAACGTGACAAAACCTTTTGGACGTTAAAACTTGGTCAGAGATAACTTCATTTGCTTTACAGACAACTAATTGTATGTAGCGTCACTACTTTATGAAAATTTGTGTTTCAATGATTTCTATCAAGGAAATCTTAGCATCTTACATTATGTTCTTTCTAGGAGTTTTTCCTTCAAATCGGTATAACAGAGGAATTAACCGGGATCACGCGTAAAAAACCGGGACAGACCCGGCCAAAACGGGACGTGTGGTAAGCCTACTTATTTCCAACTTCCTAGTGTCCTAGCTTCTCTCTTTGAGATTGTTTTTAATGGGATTCGTTTTATTACTCAACGACTGACTTAATCGTTACCTTTTAATTGGAGTTGAATGAATTTTTGATATTTTTTTCAATTGGAATATTGATGGGGAATATTGATACGCAAGGGATTATCAGAATTTTGCAAATTATCGTGGCGTAAAAATTGACGGTTATTACGATAATGAAACATTACGTAAATCGGTGACGCACTGATGAAAGAATATTACAACTGGAAGCGCTACGTAAAACTTTTACAAATGAAAAGATTCACATTTGATTGCTTTTCATTGTTAAAGTCTTCAATTTCATTTGTGCGAAACGACATTCGTTGTTGCAGAAGTGTTTAGGTTTATTATTTCAACTTCATTACCCAAATATTCTTAATGGACTTGTGCTTTAAGAGGTATATTAGATTGACAAATAACTAATGGTTAAAACTCATGTAATTTACTTTATCCGTGTAAAAATACTTACAACTTTTGAAAATTCCTTATGAAGTTCTTTAATTTTGAAAAGTAGCTCGAGTACCGGACTACGTGGGTATTTCTCAAACTGCTCAACAGAGAGAAAACCCCAAGTATTTTGGCTTCTCTAATCCTCATACCGATGCGCCCATCAGAAAAGTATGAGAAATCGATTTGAAGTAGAGGAGATGGAATCTAGTTTTTGAAATCGGGAATATCCTTGAATGCTTCCGTATCGTGTTGAATAGGTGTTGAAATATCAAGCATATTTATCCTCAGCGGATTATGATTGATTACAAATACCTGATAGTTTAATTCTTTTAGGTAATTTAGGTCACAAATCTGTTGCAGAGATAAGTGTAGGTCACAAGGGAAGTCATGCGTGAGCTAAGGTGTCATTCCGTCGATATAAGGATTTAGTATATTAATTGCGATTGTCTCTGAATCATATAGATTGGAATTTTTCGCCTTTATTATTGAAAGCTCGAATCTAGAAGAATATCCACCTTTTCTCACAGTTATTCTCTTAAAAATCAGTACCTAGCCACAGTACTTGTCACGTTATTTCTGATCGATGAACAGCATTCACAATCATAATATCTGGAGGAATCATCACATCTAAATATCAAAATATAGAACCAAACTTTATTATAAATCTTTCCATGTTTCTGCTTGTAGGCTATAGAACGCACTCCCATAACGTATTCAAACTTCTCGCACACTGCTGATATTTAAGAATCGTTACTTTAAGATCCTTATTCCAAGTCAAATCTCTGCTGACAATGACGAACTTTAATTAAACCTTTCTTAACGTCGAATTTTCCCCTTTTCTCCAACTTAATTTCCATTCACTCTCTCCTTCTATTCTCGGTCTTTCACATTCTTTTCTCCTTTTCTTATTTTGTATCTTTTTAATATAACATTACTGTTTATATTGTTTTCTTTTCTGTGTGCTATATTTCTATTGTTTTGAAACAAAGAACTTCACCTTCAATATACTTCAAACACGGAAATAACAACAAAAACATAAGAAAAAAGAAAAAGCTATCAGGTTTGATATTAATNGGAATTTTTCTCATCACCGCCTGGGAAACCGTCAGACCACAGTTGAGTTGCATGTCGCGTTCATTTAAACAGCAGTAACCGAAATGGTACGCAGTGAAAAGAATTTAATTGCTGAATAAACGGGAGGAAGATGTTTTTCTTTTCATTTTCACTTCATGATGAATTTTGAATACTCGTAAGAGAAGAAATAAAGTTATTTAATAAATTCAATTACTCATAATTATATATATTCGGCCTCCGTGGTAGAGTTGTTTTTGTACTGACCCACTGAGATTCAGCATGAGCATAGATATCTAGCTAAGAAGATAATCAAATAATGATTGATTTGAAATTAGAATTTCTATGGAAAATCAGGCACTAGGGTAGTCGATGTAGATTTTCCTCTCGCTCGATTAGTCTTATTAGAAAACTTGACTCGAAAAATTCATAAAAATTATCATCCTTTTGTTGGCTGTCCTCTTGCTTTAAGCTATAACTCTCGAATTTTACAATGTGCAGAGCCACCCGTCCTATGGGTGCAAGGGGTGCATCGCACCCGGGTGGCAGTATATTAAGGGCGGCAAGCGTTGCCAACCATTATTAATATTACAGAAACATTATTTGTTTTTTTTGTGTGATACACACGACTTATCAAGGAGAGATTATGCTGTGAAATTAAATATCGGCAACCATTTAGAGTAAAGTAAGAAGGATAGCTCAAGAAGAGAAGGGAATATTTGTTCGATGGATTTAATCGAAGTTATTTATGTCGCCATACGATTTTTACTAGAAACTTTCGTAATTAGTTGCGAAATATAGATTTCATACAAATCATATCATTTTAAGTTAGTGCATTGCGATGATAATGATACTCGAAAGTAATGTGTACTATAAAGAATTTACAATTCCTGCTGACAATTTACTCTGTCAGCATACGGAATATGCATTCTTAATCGTTGCTGATGTTTTGTAACCAATGTAAGCTGGAGAATTAAGTCATAAAACACTGGTTTTCCTAAGTCTTACAAAATAAATTTTACCTGCAAATTAGGAAATGTATGGTTTTGGTATTTAATTTTTAGGGGCGGCAAATTGTGTTTGCACCCGGGCGCGGCTCTGACCATTGCATTAAAAATATAATTAATTTATCATTTATCTTCATTAAGGAAGAATCAAATCGCAACAGCTATGAGTAGACTGTGTAAAACCAACGAAAAAGTAAGTTCAGGAAGGTAAAACAAAGGCGATATACAACATAGGCAACAAATGTCGATATACACAAAATGCGTAGGCATGACGGGGCTGCTTCCAAGTCTATGCAATCTCCGAGCAGGTATATACATTCACGTCGAAATTTAGAAAATATACAATTAAAGATACTTTATACCTTGTCATTAACTGAAAACTTATCCTTTGAGCCATTTACATTATTTCTATGGGATGATAAAATATTTTACCCGATAAAGTTTGTCTATACTTTATTTTCCTACTTATCCGTGGATAAAAATAATCTGGTGAACGAATGAGCTGGTAGATCAACTTAATGTTACTAGCACATCCTCTTGTCTAAAGAATTCGGTAATTTCGAGTAATTTAGAGGCGCATACGCAAACAAAATAAAAATTGTTGATTGAAATCGCCTTTAGTCTTCCAAATCACTCGTCGTGGACTATTGCTAATTAAATGATATAGCGGAATGCATATACTAACTACAAGACTACAAAAAAGAAGCGGTTGATGAATTAAGTGCGAAATTCTATGTACTCACAAAATAAGGTTTTCGGTCACTGACGCGGGCTGATTGACTTACCATAATTGCGTCGGCCGTAAAATTTCACCTGGGTAATGCGAGGCAATCATGAACGCAAACACACTGGGTGTAAATGCGCAATGTCATAAAGTTATCGGAATATCCTAAACTCAACCTGAGAAACGTTCGAAGTGAACTTCCTTGGGAGATAGCACCTGGATTTCAGGCGTTTATGGGGTAGCCATGAAAGAAGACAAATCGGTCGAAAATATCTCCGAGTTATCGTCACAAATAACCTCAAATTCGACGCCAACAATTTGCGAGGGGACAAATAAAATGCGAAGATTCATCAAACGTATTGTTGGTGGGAGCGATTAGAAAGATGGAGGGCCCGAGAACACGTCTCCTGAACGCGTCTAACGTATGGGAACTCACCGATAAGGGTAACATTCCAGAAGTCGGAAAGGTCCTACGTAGGCTACTTCTGTCAAAGATAGTAACGATAAAATAGTAAGCGTGAGATAGTCCCTGTCTGCGTCAAGGAATGCTAGGCGTAAATCGATGATAGATATATCAAAATTAAAGCTCTCGATCTTATAGTCTATTTTTCTTACTTATAAACTGTAAATTTTACGATTTTGAAGTCGGCGAAAAAGATGAAAAGACAAAATATAGGAACTGTAGCAGTAACGAAACATTAAACCTTGTCGTTTACGGAAAATTTATCTTCTTACAAGAAACTTCTTCTTACAAAATTTGTCCTCTTAAAAGATTCTATCGAACGAAAATAAACGAAAATCTCATAAAGACCAAAATTATGGTAAAGTAACCAAATCTTTGACTATTTTGTTAACGAGAAAATGTATGATGGACTTTTGAATAAGGCAGAGACCCTCTTCTCGAGATGCATGTAGTTTTACATTAAGATGGACGCTTAATATCAAAAGTTTCCCTCTCCTAGATACCTAAATTCACAATTTTCACCTTATCTACACTTTAAAAAGATGTTCGTCCTTAGTCGAAATCTTAACTAAATTCTACTTATGGTCAAGTCAGCGTATACTTAGACCATGAAGACTCGAATTCCGAAAATTGGTATAAAATAATCGTAATATAAATTACCGATGGACGAATTACGAAAGAAATTTTAGGCGTAAATAGTAATAAAAAATTCAATAGCTTAAGAAAGGCTCTAACAAAAATTACGTCCGTAAAAATGGAGTTTAAGGAAAATAATATAGAAGGACCAATGCCTGTTTTTTGTCACCCGAGAGAGGGAATTTTTCTCATCACCGCCTGGGAAACCGTCAGACCACAGTTGAGTTGCATGTCGCGTTCATTTAAACAGCAGTAACCGAAATGGTACGCAGTGAAAAGAATTTAATTGCTGAATAAACGGGAGGAAGATGTTTTTCTTTTCATTTTCACTTCAAGTGATGAATAATGGTTACAATATAATCTAAAAAGTAATATTTATAGGAAGTAATATGTATGTTTCTGTAAATAAGTAGGAAGTCCGTTCTAGAATTGGAGAAGGCCGCATGAGGCTTTGATGTCGTAGGATCCTCACCTATGGTAGACGAGAGATGGAGTGAGGAAAGGTATACTTTCACGTCATTTCTTCACACAAAGTCAAGATTTTTAATTATTCTGTTTCTCTGACTTATTTATTACGTAACATTAAAATAAATTGGGAAGTATTCTCTCCCAGTTATCTTGGCGAATAAATTTAATTTTTCTAAGACTAATTTCAACTCTACGTTATTTAATTGTATGTAATACGCCCATCAGGAGCAGTTTTCTTGCTTGAATTGACCTGAATGGCTTGGATGCTACTCAGTGGTACTATCGGTGGCCTTCCAATCACAAAAAAGTTCCACGCCACTTTTCAATAAACATACCCTATGATTTTGTGAAAATAATGTTCACATTAACAGATTCTTTGTTTGATCAACATAGGAAATATGTTCTTATATATTTTACATTGCACGCTACATATTTTCATTTATACTAAGCATCTCAGACGAAATTGAAAATAATTCCTGAAGGTTAACCCATGTGGGCATACGCGATCATATTAAAGCAATACAAGAAGATAACTTATCTTAGCTGTCAAAGTCTTAATTCGTTTTCAAAACTAATCGAAACTTTCCTTTTGTTTTCTTGTTTTCAGTATTTTATATTGTTCATATCAGACCATAGTTCATCCGTAAGTTTCATAAACAACGTCAATACTAAGGTATCTTTATTCTCCTAAGCCATCTTTATATACGCCATCTCTGTTTTATACCGGCTTATTATATATTAGTTCTTACTTGGACATATTTATGGAACAATGGAACTTTTTAATTCATGCGAACGAAAGAATCGTCATACACAGAATACTTATGATGGAAGGTTGGAGTTTCAAAGGAGCAGCCATTGAGCTTGTCCGCGGGGTTCTTATCTGAATCACAATTGATTTCGCTATTCTCTGATAATCAATGCGAGCGCCGGAGGGAAAACTTTCAACAAAGTTACCTAATAGCTTCAAGATGATTATATAATTGACGATCGTCTTCGAGGGATATAGCTGAGTTTATGGGGGAAAATTTTGCTAAATTCGTTCATATGACCAGTATTATTTCAGTAACTATCTCTTCTTCTAGGTCAATATGAGGGCTTTAATTCATCATTTATATTCAATAGAACCAGCCCTATAGCAAAATCCAAAGTTTTTAAATTCATCACCTTTTCATTTCGACGTTTTGGATGGTGTTCCAGTAAGGAGGAAGACTTTTTAAAAGTTTCTCGATTGTCATAATTGAATTGGTTTTCTGTGTATTAATTAACTCATGTAATTTGAATTTTATCATACTCAGTATCACTTTAAAGTCATAATCATTCAGATGGTATTGAATTTAAATACAGTAAGGAGAGAACAACGATTCTATTTTTCATCCTTCGAATCGATTTCACTCTTTCCTGAATTTGCACGAATTATAATTTGCTTCATGTAACCAACTTCCCGGAAGTACTCACCAACGCCAACGGTGAGAAAAAATCCGCCATTTACTCGCAAATGGCGGATTAGTTTACGGTTGTAACCCATTTCTAAAATCTTCCAGCACTTAGCACGGAAAAGGGATTTCCGGCACGTGACTGTCAGTTTAGATCAAATTTCCTGTTCTTTTCTCTTCTAAACCCAAACCCATTGTCTAATGAACCTATGGTGCGCCTCTGCGCTATCTAATAATACAATTTGTTCGATAATTTTTTCCTTTCTCTTCTCTTCGGTAGACACGATAGAGTCTACGTGCCTAAGTCTTTGTCATGATGATATTACCGACCGCTTTCCTCGGAGAAGAGGGAAATCGTTTTAAGCTTTTGTTTTCAGGAATTAGGCTTGTTTACTACCGGAAAATAAAGAAATTTCTGTCAATTTTCAGCCTCGAGTTTACCCTATGTCTACATACGTAGATATATGTATGCGTTACATATGGATAGTCTATGATACTCCTACCACCATCCTGTATAGGTACTCTGTGAGTACTGAATCTAAATAATGAAAGTCAATGGTGTATGCTTAAAGAGAAAACGAAATTCAAATTATGAATTTATTGAATTCATACGAAAACGACCGGCCGGGTTTAGTGAATAGGGCGACGAGGTTAGCATGGTAGCGTTTCAACCCCAAGGTCCCGGGTTCGAGTCCCGGCAAATCGAATTTTTCTGGTTAGGGAATGATCGAGTGCACTCGACTCTTATTATTATTTATGCCTCTCCTGTAATTGTCCAATGAATGGATTTTTGAGGTTGAAGACACTGGAAAATAAAGAATAAAAAACTTTGGAAAATGCTGGCTCCCGAGTAAATTCCCTTATCGATAAGACTGTTTAAGACTCTAAGCGAGAATATCCTTAAAAGTTAGATTCAGTAGCGAAGAAATATGTGAATAAACACATATTTGAGCAAAGTTTGCTATTTCTCCACGAAAGATACGATCGCGCCTTAAGATAAAAAGACCTAAATCATTTTTCTTTCGTGGTCTTTAAAAATATTTCCTTGGACGGCATTTCTGATGCACATTCACTGTTTTCTCAGAATTTGACTACGGAAAAAAGCATTTAAATCCCCCATTTATCGACTAAACGCTAATTTCTGCAGGTATGACGATAAAGACTGATGACCCGAGGATCACCAGAAATGGATCCAAAAATTAGAATGTCTTAATGTAACACGAGATTGAAGAAGTTAGGTACGCAAAAAGATAGCGTGACATTTTGCAAAAAATGTAAGGTTTGTGAAAGTAGATTATAGTATAAATCAACTAAATATCACAATTAAAAGTTTTTGGAAATGAAAAGGGGAGTAAGTAAGTTTGTTGACATGGTAAGAGATAGTAAGGTTGAACATCCGTCATTGAATTATGTAACCAGTGGAAGAGTATACCAGTTAGATATCAACCTACCCCACTAGCTGAATTTTAACTGAACTGTCATTGATTTAACTAACAGACAGTCTGACCGCATAGTAAAGGACCTATAAGGGAACAGAGAGAGTATATTCGAATAGATACCCAAACTCGTCACTTTTCCACCCTTACTAAACGAAATCATCAAGCCTATACCAGGAGCAGCAGTGTTCCCTATTTGTTGAAAATCATAACTGACCGTTAGACAGTAATGACGTGTAAATCCGAAAGGGCATCGGTGGAAATTAAAGGTTCTAGGTAGGAGTTTAAGGGTGAAGGAGTCTGCGGGAGTTGAGGTAAGCCCCTCAGGGGAGGGGAAGCGCGAAAATTTTCGCGCAGGTCGTTTTCTTCGAAGTTGAGAGTACATATACATGCATACCCTGATACTCGTATTTTAGCGAATAAGAAAGGACGAATGCACCGTTCAGCCTATCTTTTCTAGTTGGTTATCGTCACGTTATTTAAACAAAACACGCAGTGTTTGAATCGAATTTTCCTAGCATTTTTTCTCTAATTTTTCTCACCTACCCGATTAACATACATAGCAGGGCAAACGCAGAATATCTACCACGTCTTTCGAGAACTTATTTTTCTAAGAATAGCTTCAGGCCCAGGATAATCTCCACGGAATATCCTTATCCCTTTCGTTTTGTTTTCCTTCGGGGGTCTCCTCTTACCATCACTTTGTTAAGCCGGAGTCCTTTCTTATGTTATCATATAGGAGATTGGCGGTAGAAAGTATCGCTTAATCACTCGCTCTTGCCTACAAAGTCTCCCAAAACGGCATGTCTGAAATTTATGACTAGATAGGTCAATTGGATAGAGCAGCCGCTCGAGAAGATCTGGGTTCGAGTCCCGGTTCTGTCAGACATTTTTCAAGCCATTTTCTCCTTATTATTTCTTTAATTTAGAGATTTATTTACTTATCTACAGGTTTCCGCCGCATTTATATATATATATATATATATTACCAGGGCACACATAGTGCCCGCCGTACATCACCTTACTAAACATTCCCTCACTTCTCTCACATTTCGTTTCTTAAATTCTACTCACACCAATACACTAAATGTACACCTATTTTAATTACATGATACACTACTTTTACAATAATTTTAGCAAATACAAGTATTTAACAACTACGAGAGCACATGACTTGTTAAGTTATTTTGGAAAGGACTTAAAGAGAAAATCAGGTGTTCCACTCGGCTATGCCTCTATTCAAAATAGAGCATTTAGCTATATTAGTTCTTTAGGGCCTAAGTTTTATTTTATAGTTATGACTTCTTCCTAAAAAATTCGGCGTTTCGATTTAGATTTTAAAACCTTCCCATCCTTTAATGACCGCAATTATCTGGTAAACACAACCCAGTTTAATCATAACTAACGATATTCGTCTTATTTCGTATGACGATAGACATGCCAAATAGCCTACGATAAATACTGTATGTATAACGGTTTTCGGCCAAAAATCTAGACGCTGAGACGAACTGAGACCGCAAACCGTGGCTTTACCGTGCTACAAAATGGATTCATGTTATCACAGTTATTTTATACGTTTACCCGACGCAACACTATCGGAACCGAAGATTCAGAAAATACGGTAAAATCAATCCCTCGCTATTCACTTGTACACAATGGGAGTATTCCGAAGGAGTCATCTCTTTCATGGTATAAAGCCTTAAGGAAGCGACTAACGAAAATAGGATATCTTAGAACGATAGCCCTATAAACAAGGATATGATATAACAACTTATGTAGTTGGTTAGACGCAGAATAACTAGCTTACTCTTGTCCTATCGTAATTCGAGACGGTTTCAAAGATTTCTCTTAGATGTATTCTAGAATAGTTACTTTTTACAAATGGGGTCATTATATCTCTCTCTTCACGCACCGATAGGTAGCTTGTAGTGTATTGATGCAGATGTAGATTTAGATTGTATAACTTCATCTCCATGAACAACGAAAAAGGTAGTCATTTAACAGTAAGAGTCATTTTTATAAACTGCTTGCTGACCACTTTCCCTATCCCACGTTCATATGAACACGAGTAGTTTACCAATACCCTCGTATAAAGTATTATCTTGACTGAATAAACTATCAGAATAAAGACTCATACCCTTTAAATGACTTTTTCGTGAGTTTATTGGAAAAGACATTATATCTGTGCAAAGAACTCATGCCAAAATATTTTTCTGCTTACATAAAAAAATGAAATCGACTGGAATAGTCTTTAAGAAGCTGACTCTGGAATCTAGCGAACTAAAGCCATAGCATGACCTAACTATTTCCCCTTTCGTTAAGTCATCACGGGTATCTTTCCAAATTATTGAAACTTAGTTAATATTAGTTAATATTTCTAATCTCAGGCTTATAATATATAAAGAATATATTTATCTATACATTTATCGTCAACCAACTGATATAATATGCTATTTGTAAAAAAAGGAGTTAAGAAGTATAAGAAATAAATGTAGAATATGAAAATTATATAAAACCCTGAGATATTGTTGAGTCGTTCGTATTCTTAAAAGTACTACGAAAACTAAAGTTACAATGCACGTATGGGCCCCCAGCGGGAATCGAACTCAAGAAAACTTCCACTAAAGCCGAACACGCAGCCCTCTTGGCTATCCGGGAGCCACTTCGAATTAATGAAATGTATCCTTTTCCTTCATTTCTTTTACAAATGTGATGAGTTCAACCAATCGGCCTACTATTTGGAATTGACTTGTTGGCAAGACGTATAACGAAACCTATGCTGCCAAAGTAAACAGACGGTATTACGTTTTCCGCGATGCCAAAGGAAAAGTATTCAGACGACTGAAAACATAGAAAATTAAATCTAACGCTATTCATAGTACCATATATTACCATAAAAATTCCCTATAATATAAGAGAAATCGAAAGACACAAGCGATTTTGCTCACTGCATAACATTCTAGTACCTCAACCATAGCCAGACTATTGACTGAGAGTGTTATCTCATTTAAAGAACCCTCGCAAAAGACACATACATGCGTGTTGGAATATATGTGCCTAATCTCCCTTGAGCCATTCAATTTTTTCGTTGAGCTCTGCACCGTCCAACTGGAATGCTCGTTCAAGCCTCCAGCAAAAATGCAAGGCGTAAGAGAAAATTATGCCACGATTTTTCGCACGCAAACACAATTTCCCTTTCCCTTACTTCTATTCCAAGAAATCCATTAACGGTCTCTCCTGCTCAAATTTCGTTAGAAGGCTGAGATATTCCCTTTCCCGGCTTTTGGAAATCGCCCAGGGTCGATACTTTCCCTTCCATCCAAGCATTCACGTCAGCGCCGGGCACGGGACAAAATTATTAAACTACCGTTATTTGCGAAAGCGTGTGCGCGCAATTGCTTCCACGGTTTGTGGTTCTAAATTGAATTCCGCGATGTGAAAACCAACGAATAATTTATCCCCGTGAAAGTGAGTGGTTTGAACGGAAGATTTGCTCCGCTCGGAAATCACGGTCCCCCGAGCGGATTGCGAAGTGTTTTAAGTACAGATCGCTCGTTTCGATTTATTGCGCCTCCGTCTTATGTAAATGGATTGGAAAACCTTTGGAAATGGTTGAATCGATGTGCCTTCGAGGGAAACGAGGAGCTTCGGAATGGAGCCGGTTAGTCAAATCCGCCAGAGCGATCGCGGAAGGAAAACAATGCAGCATTTTGAGCTTGAGAACTAAAGAGGAAACGTAAACACTCAATTCGTGGATGCTTTACGATTGCCCATTTGCAAAAAAATCTGAGAAAATTGTTATCCTAATTAACGGGTTTTAATGAAGACATGAGTACCGCTGGAGCTGCGTAGAGTTTAAAACATTCTATGCTATGTCGTTATTACGTAAAATATCTCCGAAAAAATCATTTCTACGCCTGCATTTCTCATTTTGATGTGCTCATTATTCTCTGCTGAAGGCAATAGTTGATGAAATACGTTTTATAGACAAATACATTCATCTGCGTGTCATTATTAACCGAAAAGAATTACGAAATTAATTATTTATTCAGGTAATGAAATAATAAAAATCACGTTTTTAAATTATTCTGATTTTTAAAATTATCGATTCATATTTTGACACGTAGAATAGGCACACAATTCTTCCATACTACAGGAGTTCGGCATTAGGAGTGTGTTGTCTTTATGACCGAAGTGTTTCTCTAAAATTCTTTATGGAAGCAAAATAATCGGTTCGAAAAAGCATTAGAAACAAACGATTATTTCTCCAAAAGTTAATCACAAACAGTTTTTGTTAAGCTATCATTCTATTGCAAAAATTCTCACAATTTGATGGATTTATCATTTTTTATTTCCAGAAAATATATAAATATAGGAAACTGGCCAAATCTTAAGTTCTAGATATTTTTCACATCCGTTTATCCTTCAGTATATTTATATTTGAGTCCTATATAAATTTATTTAACATAACTTCGAAACGATGACTATTATCAAATTCTCTATGAAAACTCCCTTATATATGCGCAGTTTACGTATTATAAATGATACCCTGTATTTTAGTACCTAACGGAAGAGAATTGAGTAAAATCTTTATTAAATATCATTAAATTATTATCATTATAGCCCATTTATTGGACCAATTTTACATTTATTACCAATTTATTTATTTTGTTGTGGCAGTAATACTTTTGAACCGAACCTATAATATCCATGGAGTTTAATAAGTGACCAGGGATATTACAAAAATTTAATTTCATAGAGAATGTTAAAAACGAAATTAAAAACTTATCAATCTTTCTTATCAATGAATGTATGTAATTTGAAATGTTTGATCTTGAAAACAATCAGATCATTAAATTTCTGTTGAAGTTATATCTCAAATACATGATTATATGTTTACATATGTTATGTCTCAACCCCAATATGTTTGTATTTTTAGTCTTCTATACTAGTTCAACTGTGAATGTTTAGGTTACTTTAAATAATTATGATATGATTTTAGGACAAGATAGGGATTCAACCTAACCATTATAACAATATGACAATCTTAATAGGAGCATTTCTTGCCTTTTAAAATGGAATACAATAAGATGCTATTTATTCAAATGTCATCATACTCGTTCATTTTCTTTCAGATGAATTTAATTCTTTAAATTAAACTGGTGGTAGTAGGGGAGTATTTGTAATGGTAATGAAAACTAAGCTAGATTATATTAACCGATGAAAGCCTGAGAACGCTAAAATCCTGAACATAAATCTAAATTTGTCGCAAGATTACTTTACTGTTACGATACATGAACGAACAAAAGCATCTCGAACTGCGGGCCGATCTTCGTGCGAACTTTTTTCAAACAATTTTGGCCTTGACATACAAACTTAATTTCGAGATACGAACTGAAAAAAACCGAAAGGATAGAATGAAAAATAAGGTTTCGAGATACAAACGTCTCGTGTTTCAACCTTCGAACTAGAACGAGTTAAGTTCGTAAGTCGAGGTACCGATGAAGCACCTCTTTCTTTACGACTATCTGTTTGATTTGTTGAACCAAAATATTAGAAAGTATCTGATGCTAGTTTCAGATGTTAAATGTTTTCATTAAAAAAATATCTGAGGAAATTTTTATGTAACTATCTTGAGTATTTAAAATGTACCAAACACATCACATACACAGGTATGTATCAAAGACAGGTGATCATCACCAGGACAAAGGTAAAACCTATTAGTTTGCATAGCAATGAAGAATAGCGGAGACAAAGAAAAAACGAGGTTAAGTAGAACACAGGACAGTTTATCGGAAAAAGTTTACAAAGTATGAAAAGTTCACTTTCGGGCAGGAAATGAAGAAGATCGAGTTTTGCCAAGTTTTCTTCCAAAGTTTGCTATGTTATTTTGTGTGGTGCTGTGAAGTTTTCTGTGTTGAGGATAATGATTTCACGAATAGTTTAATCTAAGGATTTGCGGAAACACTGGCTTCATAATGCGGAAGAAAATCCTGTTCTTCTGGTCTAATTACTGCCGGAAGATTAGCTCTAAGGTTTTCTAAGTACTTTAACTTATTTTTTTTAAATAGTTAAATTTTTCCTTTACCTTATGGACGTTTTCCAGCCTTTACAGCGACAGAATAATAATTAATTTTGTGATGCTTGCTCAACTATTTTGCGCCTAAATTAGATGAAATCCTAACCATACAACTTGTTCGGAAAATTTAATTGGGTATTATGGGGACCAAAAAGAAGGCAGGTTTACATTTTTATTCCTGAAAATTTTGATGATACGAAAATTAAGTTGCAGAAACTCATTGTTTAGTACGGCAGTGATGCAAAACTTCCTTAAACTCCACTCAAGGGCCGCGAGCCTGTTGCTGAAGTTTCCATCCTTGCGTGTATATTTAATGCTATTACAGCAAAAATAAATGATATTTTCTTAAGAAAAGAATTCTTCGCTCCTTTATCCAGTTTATTATTGCTGTCACTCCATTAATATTTACATTTGCTGTTGATTTAATCTCAGGAATCAATGCGATAGTATATACTTGTTATATAAGGTGACTTTTATCTTAAGTACAGTTGATGGATGAATCATAAGCTATGGGATACTAGGAACAAATACCTTACTTCGGCAAAAAACATCTCTTACATTAGCAGATATTGTACTTGATTTATTAGTTTCAAATTGACAAAGAATGCTAAAAATATATCCTATATGGATTATGTATGTATTCTTCCTTCTCTCACATCAGAATATAGCTTCGTAACAAACAATTGTGTGATCGTAATGTCAATTCTAAATGGACCAGGTGGTTAATAGAGTCTTATTTCCTGTCATCAATTAGTAGCTATCAATAAAAAGGTAGGAAGTTTTACGTGCAACCGAGTGTTTCTTATGATAAAATTTATTACGGTGAATGAAGTACTGTGATCTTTTTCCTAGATTTTTCAAAAAGTTGTTATAACTAAAATAATATTACGAAAATACATACTTACATATTTTTCTATTCTGCTGATATTATTCTAAAGTAAATATGTACGAACTATCTTTACCAAATCTATATTTGGTTTGATTTTTTACAAGTCACGTAGATTGTTTTATCAAGTAATTAAATTTTTAAACGAGATATTTCCGCTCTAGACTTTCATCCGAACAAGTAACATCTTCGAATAGATACAGAAATGATTATCTAAAAAAAATTGACGAAGAAAGTTAATAAACCATCGTCCATGTAATCACAGAAATTTTACGGAAATTGAAACACTTTTTATGATAACCACAAAACCTCCGGGCTTCCGGATAGCCAAGTGGGCAACGCGTTCGACTTCAGTGAAAGCGATACCGGGTTCGATTCCCGGTGGGAGCCTACGTGCGAAATGACCTAAGCTGTCGAAGCACTTTTAACAATACTACTACTACTACCACAAAACCTCCTTAGGATTCAGTTAAATGAGATAGACCGTAGCGAGGCAAATTACTCTGTTATCTCTGTATTTCTTGACTAAATGTAAAGAGCAAGGTCAAAGTATAAATCCTACGCATTTCAAATCCTATATTTGTCAATTTTACATTTTAATTACATTTAAATAGCAGATGGGTATGTGAAACAAAATTTTTTAGACTTCAGAAGCACTGTAGCAAAGATATCTGGCATCTTTGTTAGCCTAAATATAGCTATGCCTACATATGTTGAATATTTACAATTTCCAGGCATGTGACACGTTAAGGTACTCCTTGGGGCATATCAATGTACTGCCGTCTATCGGTCGACAAGCTCTGAATGGAGGTATATCATCTAAATTGCCGATCATACAGAGACAGCCGGTTGGTAATGCTTGAACTAGCGAATGGGCATCACGAATAAATTATATGAATACGTTAACAGAAAATAATTACATAACGCACTAACACGATTTTTAATGCAAAATTACGCAAGACAGGGAACTCTTTCTCGTAATACGGGTAATCGTGAAGAAAACTCGTCCCCGAGGACCACTGCATGTAGGCAATTACAGTTGTCACTCGGCAGGAACAAGTAAGACGTAATGCCACCGGGTAGCTTCACTAATCGGAGAGGAACGTAAGGGTTATCACTTTATCCCGAGGGAACACTTGAGACGCATGTTCTCCATGCGCTGTAATTAGCATAACGTCTATTTAATGAACATTTCCTTGTGAATGGTCACGTATGCACCAACAATTTCATTCACAGCACGGCATTCAAACTTGCTAACACGTTTTGAATTACTTACGTTACCAAACTAGTTTCAGCACAGGAAAACTACTTTAAATATTGCGTGGAAATGTTATGTCTTTTGCTAATGGATCGTCGAACATTAGCTGCTACTGGATTGTTTTTTGTAAAACGTATCAAATATCAATCTTTTCTTTCTAAATTAATTAAAATTGGATGAAGATAATCAGATGGATCATTTAAGACTAAAAAATGAGAGGCTATGAATACTAACCACATTTTTCTTACTCGCATTAAATACACCGCAAATTATGTAGTTAGAATTTTATTTATTATAATTATTAGAACTCTTCTTTTTAGTACATTAATTTTTATATATTACAGTATTCCATCCGGAAACTTGGACATAAACCCTCCAATATTGAGGTCGAGGCTCAATTTTTAATTACTTTTAAACATTTATTTTATCGAAAGATAATATATCAGATCCCGTGTCGGTAATAATTTTCACGAAGAAAATATTACTAAGAAATAGATCGTATAACCTCAACTACTTTATAGAAATTCTTTAATGGAAAGATAAGATATCATATCCCGGGTTGGTAATTTTCATAAATAAAAGACCATTACGAGATAGATCGTATACTTTGTAGCTCAAGTAGTCCTTTTTCATCGAACGGAATTTCAGTTTTATGGAATAAACTAAAGTTTTCAAGGTTGATATTCTGCTGCCCTGAAATGATTTTGATGAGACAAAATATCACCTTTATCTCCCAATTGATTCCTTGCGGGAATATATTCCCTTATGCGTCCGGATGAGGGACGAGTGGAACAATCCATTTGTTTGTCAATGCGAAGTGAATTTGCAGATTAGGCCGCGTCAGTAATAAATGAATGCTGAATTTCTACGAATGATTTCCCGCGCAAAATCGCCTTCGACGGTCAGTTGAAGAGTTCGACTGTGGAGAATTTTCAACCATTTTAGGGATTCAGTATGCATTAAATCCATTTATACCATTTCTGCATAGAATCATATCCCTTCATCGTATATTTCAATCCTAAGTTAAAGAAATTTCTAATAAAAGCAACGCACTTTAAGACAAAGTTATCTAATAAAATCTGTTAATTTCTCCGCACATTTATAATTCAATAGTAATTGAAATTTACGTAATATTCTTTATTTTTAAGATATAAAATAGAATCGAAAGCGTCTAGAAATCCACATTACGTTATGAGAAACTTAAAGGAAAGTAGTAAGAAAGCAAGTTAGGATACAAAGCAAGAGTGAGGCCGATATTAGTATATGTGAAAAATTTATGGAAATTATTTATGAAAAATATATATAAAAATTAAATAATCTACTTGATAAAATTAGCATTAAAAAGGTCGAGAAAGGGCAACGAAAAGCTGACAGGTATGTATTACGGAAACAAGAAAGAAGACAGCGTAACTGAGTTGTTAGAAATTCTTGGTTGGGAAAAATTAGAAAAAAGGCGGAGGGTAAATCGATTGGTAGGCGTCTTTCATGTAAGACACTGAGGCGAGGCTTGGATTGAGTTGAGAGGCAGAAGAGAAGAACCAATTTATATTGCTCGATAGGATCATAAGCAGAAGCAAATTAAAGCTAAGAAAGCAAATAACAGATTTAGATAAGTATTCGTTCTTAAACAGAGGGATTAAAGAGTCGTATAGTTTGCCTGAAGTGGTCATCATACCCTTACGTAATAATAAAAACTTAGGAAACGATGCTGAGTTGTTGAGATACAGAAATGTAAATTGTGTACATATGCTTTTTAACTTTAGATTCAATGTAAAGTAAAGGGTGTAAAAATTAGTATATTTTGTGAATTGTTTTTATTTTTAAACTGCCACCAGGCTAGATGCCTATTTGTGGTCATAGAATGTAAATAAATAAATAATATTATGTCGTTAAGCTGCCACCAGACCTGTGTCAAACCGCGGCCGACATTTGTAAATCTAAATAAATAAATATTCCATTGCCATAAACGTTTTCAAATTTTTAGAGAAAACTTAATGACAATAGCTAGCAAAAGCTTTTCTCAAACTTAATCGAAAATTATGGAAGATTTAAACCATAAATATGACTTTTTGTTCTTATGAAACCGCGACATTTAACAATGGCGTTATAGGATAATTAAGGCAAAGCATTCTGCCCCCACTAAGCACAACATCAGAGCGAAAATATAAACGTAAAAGTGAATTGCCACCGAAGTTCCATCGACGAGGTATTGATTGGCATTATTCATAATTACGCATGCATATGAACGCATGCGAGGACATTGAAATGATAACGACCGGCCGATAAGATAAAACAGAGGGGGCAATTACCAATTGCTGGAAAATTCGGACAACGTATTTTAATCTCGGCATGTGTCAAGTACAAAGAGGAATAGGCAATCTCTTTAAACTTCAACCTCCTAAAATTAGCAGTTGAAAGATGATTTTATCGTTCAATTTCCATTGCTGGCTCAATGGTGCACTTGTTGAATTATTCAAGGGAATGAAAAATTGCGAAATGAAAATATGTTGCCCGAAGACAGTCGGAAACTGTGACAAGTAGGGAATCGATCTGTCGCAAAAACTCATAACGGACAATACAACGCACCGATTAAGCTTTCCAGCGATAAATGCATCACTGTTTTTCTAAAGGTATGGCAAACTAATATTTTTCGATCGCAAGATTACCAAATTATTCTCCTGTGAGCTCTAAAGCTTTTGTAAGCGTCGACTTCAAAACACGATAGTTAATTCAATTTACTGTTTAAAATAAAGGAATTTTTATACCTGAATTTTTTTCATTTAAGGAGATTAAATATCCACTATTAAATTTTGAGCCTTGAAGTTTATGACAAAAAATAAACAGATATAATTGTAAACTTTATGGATAAGTATTCTGAGGAAAAATATTTAGCTTAAGTTGGAAATATTTTACGCAGGTTATGAGGATATTGAAAAATGAATCATCGCTTAAACCCCGCAATATTAAATGACTTAGTAAATCATGAACCAAAAGAGGTTGACTCTATAGTCCTCACATAAGCCTTACTACAGAGCATTTCACTTTGGGTCACATTTTGCATGAGAACAACTTTTTACCTCTAGGACTTGGTCTCCAGAAAATAGAGGAAAATGTACGCTATATACATAATACTATAAAAACATTGTATCCTAGCAGCATATCCTCCTATTTTTACTGTAATACATTGAGAAAGAGAGGTTTCAAGTTCAGGGGAAAATCAAATCGACTCCTTCAGAATCTGATTTTAGTGTAATTCTTTGAACCGGTAACGTATACATTTTTCACGATCAATTCCATGAATATTTTTCATAGCCTCCTTTTTAATAAAACGTAAATTTTTAAAGTAATGGTAGATGCAAACAAGCCGCCATATCTCAAGAAAAATCAATGACATCCTATCATAATAGGACGTGCAAAATGAGCAAACTGATACCCGACTCAACCTCATAATTTAAACCACAGGTCAGTGACGCTATCACATTAATTACAAAATTCAACGGTGTCAGAATAGTGTTCAATGTGGTTTTGAATCTGAAAAATAAATGATGACTTGGAATTAAATCAATGGCACGCATCAGTAGGAAAGGTATTCAGAATAGAAAAATAATAATTTATATTCTGCCATACCCTACTCTGTAAGCATTCTTCCAAACAGCTTTCAACACCCTTTAAGAGGGGCAATATCCCTTTAAGGAAGTCATACAAAAGCAATCTGGCAGTGAAAACGTTTCTTTCTACAAGAATTAGCTTAGTAATCGTTTCGGAGTTATCAAAATTTCGAGCATGGTCATCCAGTAGAAGAAAGTCCCTCGGTTTCCCTTCGCAAATACACAATGATACCTCGCGTATTAAGTAGCCCTGCAACGAAATTTTCTGCTGACGTAGGTGTTTCTGCTGTTCTTTGGTATAAACGAATTCCGCTGGGGCCACAGAAATTTTATTAGGGCTGACATGGATATGGAAAATTTTAAGGTAACCAAAGCAAAATGAGTGCTGCCTATTATTGCTTCGTTGTAAAACAAGGGCGTTGTTTTCCGCAAGAATCCACGTTAAGTTGTGGATTAAGCAGCTTACGAAAAACAGCATTTGGCTAGCAAATATGATTCCTTAACGGAATAAGTCTGAATACCGGGGAATCATTGTATTTGCACTTCGGTGGTAGGCACGTTAGTTTTATTTTTTGACGTATTCAACGAAATAAATTTCGAGGTGTGTCGTCTTCAAGAGATCTAATGAATGTGACGCTCTGCTTCATTCGCCAACATAAACCAGAGAGTACGAATCGAGCATGAAAACTGTTTTTTTACATTCCTACAATGCGCCCCAAATCTGTAGCATTTTTTCGTTGAACTGCAGTAATGGATGAAGACATTTCTTCAAAAACAGCTAATTTTGTCTTGGTTTCATATTCATTTATATAAATATATATATATATAGGGAATATATTCCCTTATGCGTCCGGATGAGGGACGAGTGGAACAATCCATTTGTTTGTCAATGCGAAGTGAATTTAATTACTGCCGGAAGATTAGCTCTAAGGTTTTCTAAGTACTTTAACTTATTTTTTTTAAATAGTTAAATTTTTCCTTTACCTTATGGACGTTTTCCGGCCTTTACAGCGNTTAAATTTAATGTGTTCAGAGAAACACTTCAACATTGCTGTTTAGTTTATAGTAACATTTCATAGTAACAATATGGTAAAATGTCTCAAACGATCCACGGCAGCCTGGCTCAATCATATAAACAATATTATACTATTAACCATATAAACATTACCAGACGTCCTTACTTCACATACTTATGAAACGTGATTAAATTGCTGCTTAGATTTTAGAGAAATTCTCGATTTTAAAAACTTAAGCAACCGGATTGATGGTAACTGATATTATCCTAACTTATTTTAGTCACCAATTGGAATATTCTGTACTGATTGATTATAAGAATCAAACATGTTTAATAGATAACGCATTGCGTCTAAGATACTCTGAAAACCTATCGTGAATTTTACTACGCTAGTAAAAGCGCTGTTCCTGAAGAAGTCATCACGACGCGACGGCGGCGTAGAACCTCAACTTCGCCATCTTTAGTCACCAAAAGCTTCAGTGAGGGAATAAGGTTCAGTAGGCAAGACGAGGAATGAGGTAATTTTGCCTAATTTTCCTCACTGAGCAAGAGTGCTGAAAACAAGTCCCTGTAAGTTTTGCATAATGACCCTATTTATAAGAATTTTCATTTTATTCAAGAAGAATTGGAATCTAATGAATCGGCCTCGACTTTGAAGTAGTTCTCCATTACAATGAATAAGAAAAAGAGCACTTCTTCCGTTTCCACAATAATTTTTTATTTCATGACCATGGTTTCGACCCTTCACATGATGATGACCTGAAGGGTCGAAATGATGGTCGTGTAATAAAAATTATTGTGGAAACGGAAGAAGTGCTCTTTTCATTTTCTTCATCAAGGATTGATAAGTATTAACACCATCTTTAAGCATTACTCGTAACTCGTTATGTTTCATATTACCACAGCTATGAACAAGGCAGTCAGAAGATACTTTTCTCTATTTAGTGTCAGAAGACAAATGAAAAATGTTCCATTCATCAAGATACGTTAGCAGGAATACGTAATGGAGCACAATTCATTAAAAATCAAGGCCTTTTCCAAGAGCTGATCGATGTTTGGGTGCGATGGAAAGATTTGTCGACGACCTCCAGTATATCCGAAGGCGAAAGTGTTAAGCATCCGCATTAAGGAGAGTCTAACCCATCCGCCAGTCCGGTTGTATAGGAACATCAACGCCAGCCCTCTTTCTCCACCCACAATCAACCTAATCTACCGTACTCCTTTCGCCATCCTAATCGCAAATCAAGCGATCCAGGCAGATAGACGGTATCTCATAGGATCCGCCCTGCAAGCGAGAGGAAATGCATTTTAAGTGTGAGTTACCGCGCACTTAGCGTGCGAAGTCACAAGGTGGAAAGGAGGACGGTGGAAGGCTGGTAGGATAGACGAGGAGGGTGACGGGGGAAGGACGGGTCGATGTTTATGTGTGACTAGAGCCCAATTAGGGGGAGTTTCGCTTCACCCCGTCCGGGAACAGATAGCCTGGGGTATACCCAAAGGTCGGTCAGGTCCCCATCCCTGCCTCCAACCCTTGCACCTCCGCTGCCCCTGTCCGTGGAACCGAGCGACATCCCCCGTCCAATACGACCCCTGGAACGTATTCAGCGTCTCGCTTTACGCCTTCCGGATACAAACACATCCCGCCCAAGTTTTTTTCCCGCCAAGACCCCGTGAGGTTCCAACAGGAAAATCCTCGATCGCCTCAAACGGACCGAACTTTACGACGTATCTCTGTGTGCGTGCTTCAGTGGTTAAAAAGGTACTTAACTCGGAAAGAAATCCCCCGCGCTACTGCCTTCCTTGCCGATGCTTCCGATGTACGTTTCGTGGCAACAAAAAGGCATTTATGTAAATTAGAGAGTGATTTACTTGACCTCTTGTGACAGTTATGAGCTAGAGGAGGGAAGTGTAGCCGAAAATGCCGTTTTGAAAGAAATGGTGCGAAGTAGATAGGAAAAACCCACTCGCGTACGAGGTGAGGCAATATATCACGGGAAACTATATATTGTATCGGAATGTGATCCATCGCACGGCTTCACAGGTGCAGCGAATTGTGCAGGAATTGGCAGTTGCCGGGAAAATGCGACTCCAAAATATTACTTTCGCTCCAGTTTCATGACTGTGTTATTGATGTCACGTCATCCATATCCATAAAATATTCCGAAAGACGCGTGCGGATATTTCTAGGCTTTAGGTTTCTAGGTTTTCTGACTTCATTAGTCGCTCAGATCAAATTCATGTCTGCCATACCCTACTCTGTAAGCATTCTTCCAAACAGCTTTCAACACCCTTTAAGAGGGGCAATATCCCTTTAAGGAAGTCATACAAAAGCAATCTGGCAGTGAAAACGTTTCTTTCTACAAGAATTAGCTTAGTAATCGTTTCGGAGTTATCAAAATTTCGAGNGTATTTTCCAAAGAAAAAAGTGTCCGAAAAAAACTATTACATTACATACTTAGCAATATATACAAAGCAAATATAATCTGCCATACTATGCCGGACTTTGTAGAAAGACATTATGAAAGAGTGAAGAATACCTTTGTAATTTTCACTGTATTTTCTAATCAAACGATCTACAACGCAAATATCAGGTAATCTTATATGATCTAGTGGTCATCAGATGACCTGATGATGGCGTTTATTTAATTATAATCTTAATCCAAAAGCTGTGATTATATCTAATCATACGTTTTGTAATAGAGTATCACCATCGTGTTTTCTGATTTCTTTAAGAGACAACTTCGAAATTCTCCAGAATATTCCTATATTCATATTTAAACACATTACATATTTTTATATAAATACATTTGCTCCATGTCACAACATAATCTACCGCAAACTCTGGTTTAATTCTACAAGTGGTCCATTAGATAGAAAGTTATTATTAAAGAAGTTATTATTATAATTGCTATTGAATGGAGAAAACCAGTTCTCGTCAATCAAATGAAAAAGCCCGTGCATGTTCAGCATTTTTTCCACTTGAAATACATTTATAGATAAATAATTAATCTCTCTCCACTTCTGTTGATTCTGTAAATAAATGCAATCCCAAGCTATAGAGGAAATTGTCGAGATGCTAGAGAAACAAATTCTCGTATTAGAAAAACCTACAGAGCAACCAGAACTGTTTATTCCAATTATACCACCAATTTATAGAATATCAATTTAATACTCAATTCACAACATCACTTCACTTGGTGAACAATTACGAGTATATCGCTGTAAGGCACTTGTGCGAGAATCAGTAAATAAGCAATAACTTACTCATCCCACGCAAATGATCCAGGAAATGGAGTACCTTTTATTAAATATAAAATCAGCATTTATATATCCGATATTCTTTGACCATTTGTAAAAATGGAAAGATTTTCATTTATCGCACATTTCTGCGATAAATTTCACAAAGATTTCGAAAATGACGCTGTAATTACTAAAACTTGTTTCACTCCGCTTATGACGAATACATTTTATTCAATGAGTCACAGTTGAGTTAATGTCGATAAATGTCGGAAATTATTTGAAATACAAAGCGATAACGAATATGATTGGGTATTACCAAGATAATATTCACAGACGAAATTCCGGGAGAGAGAACTACACAGTCATTTAATTCGACACCTCGAATTTAAGCAACACACGATGCGGAAAGTTTTGCGTCGTGTTTAATACACTGGATGTAAACTACGTTAAATTCTCTAGAGGTAGGATTATTCAGTTGACGACAGGTTGGCTTACTGAGGCTGATTTCGTGGAATTATTTAACTCTATCTTTGAAGAGTCGGTGATTTTCTAATTAGATCCTAGAAGTTATGCAGGTATACTGAAGCAATTTAATTCGATTCTCCTTTCTCGTGAATTACAAAATCATGAAAATTCATATTATAGGGAGTACTGAGGGTACGAAATTCACCTTTTGATGCATTATAGCACCCTTACTAATAATTTACTAATATTTTTCTAATTATTAGTTATGAGTAAATAATTTCATCCTGCATCATAATAAGTTCCCATAAGTTCAAATAGTATTTCCCAGAGAGAACACCCTTAAATTTTAAGGGACACTGACCTGTAAAATTATGATGATAAGGGATGAACGCAATCCGTGGTAGTTGATGGGCTTTTCTTGGACATCAACCTCTCACACGGTAGAGTAACCTCAACGACGGCCATATCGAAGCAGATCAAAGCGTTTAAATTTTACTGAATTTATGGACTCATTCGTGAATATACGGCGTAAGAGGCGAAGTCATTAAGCCTTCGCTTCAAATTGCAGATAAACTGTTTTCGAGTATGAGTTGTAAATAAAAATAGACCCTCTCCTGAAAATGTTTCGACGGCTCGGTATTGACGTTCAAGAGCAGAGGGAAAACACAATGTTAGGTACAAAAATCTTGCTCTTCCGCTTAATGGAGAGATACTCAACTATAGGCTTCCGCTGGATCTATTATACTCTTCCACACATAGATGCTTCAACTAATGGTTTAAAGTCTTCATTCACACTCAAGGAGGCATTACCATTTAGTGTGTGCAGGAATCCTTATCTTATAACGGGTCAATATTTTCGCAGCAGAGAAAAATTACACTGCTTTCAAAACTATAACAAATAAATGGAGTAGGTAAAATATTTATCTGACAAAACCGAAGATAACCACCAGGACGGGCCTAAGTGATTTAGTGCCCCGGACTGGGATTCATGCAGGTGCATACAGCATTTGTACATTCAGTACAAATATTTTTAAAACGGAAATTTATTAAGACTCCTCCTTTTACGAGAGAATTTTAAGGGTTTCATCAGAAATAATGTTTTTAAAGACTTATGTATTACTAAAACTTCAATTAACATCACGTAAAATTTTAAGCTAAGAAAATTTATTGACGGAAATTTCATTCAGTCTAAAAATCGGTGATTAACATTGATTGCGATCAAGTACTTGATGAAACATTTAATACAAAATTGATTCTGCAAAATTATCACCAGAAAACTTTCTAATACGCACCATTTTTGTTACTGCTTGTATATTTTCAATGGCAAAAAATACTAATTTGTAAAAAAAATTCTTCAACTGAGATTCATATACACAGTTGAAAAACCCTATAAATTGTTGCATAACTAGTTTTTCTATAAAAATATAGAATATATTCGCATCTCAAATGAAAACTTCAGACATGGCATGCGTCCCTAAACCTCGGCGCCTCGGCTGACCACCCGGCTCGCTCGTATCTCGGTACGGCCCTGATAACCTCAAGATGAAACGCAACGGAACCAAGAGCTTAGAACATATCTCTATTATTAGGCATCATCAGGTCGCAGTTTCGCCTTAATCAATGATTTTGTTAAAGAAATTTGTTGGACATTCGGTTGAAATGTAATCTTACTATTTAAATACAATGTAAAACTTCAATTAATTGACCCGAACCATAAAAATATCAGAAATACATGTAGTTAATATCTAACATAATTTATTATTTATTTCGAAATTTTTATTCTTACCTGGGTGTACGGCTAGCCCTGAGGCAACGAGGGACAAGGTCAGCAGCAAGGACAGGCCAATTATATGGATCTGGAAAATAAATAAGTGACGCATCAGACTAGAAAGTTATTAAAGTAAAACGAAAATGGGGATGAGTAAAACTGACAGACAAAGATTTTATGATTTCACCTTAGCTTACGACAAAAGTAGATTTATGTTGAATTTTAAATTAAATCTGTATTTTTACATCTATGTAGGTATCCTGCAAGCCGCCTTTCGGCATGTGGCAGGAGGTGCATGCACCATGACTCTACTTCCCTGATTACTTTCGCGTATCGCTCGCGGAAAAATGAATTCTTCAATCGATCCGTTCTAGCATCTATTTCCCTGGTCTTCCTCGCAGTATCAGAATGGCCTATGTAACATGGTGGACGCATTATATCGGCTACATCTTCTGTATCATCAACTTCATCATCAATTGTACAAGAAACTACAAATGCAGATATAACGTTAGACAGTTCAAACAAAGTTAGGGATCGAACATCCGTTGGACTTGTGAAGTAGGGACGTAAGCAGAGTCCATGCCTCTGTCTCCTCCCTATAGTGGTGGCATGCAAACTGAGGTAGCGGAGATTGTGTGCACTATGGCACTGTTAATATTTCTGCCCAAATTCTTTCGCAGGTCACGTTGTATTTAGCTCAGTAGTGAGACATGTAAGTGCAGCTTCTTCCTGTTAATGGGTAATTAAGATTTTAGTACCAGGGGGGTGAAGGTAATATAGGCAAAATGGGCAACACGCTGTTTTGCAGTGCCTGTCCGCAAGGAGCGCTGTAATGCGGAAAACAGCTTCCTGATTGGCTGGCCCAAACACCTTCTGCTATCGGAGGTCCATTCGACATCCATCCTTCATACATCGCACATCGAGTGTTTAAGAGTAATACATTAATTTTTTCCGAGTTTCTTAACTTTAGTTATTTGTGTTCTCTCATCTCCGAAGTGTAAGGGAGAGGAATAATTTCCTGCACTACGTTGTAGAAATTTCTGGTAGGAAAATGCTTGGTATAACTAAAGTGCAATGATTACGTATGTCTTGTGTATGTTACACGAGTAGAACTCGTGGTGATAAATTAAGGCGTTAATTATATTGGTGTAAATAAATGTTATTTATAACTTTGAAAAACGTTATTGCATGATAGAATGTTCGTCATGTAGTGGTAGTGGAATAATCAGCCAGTATTTCTTTCACTGAATTACACAATTATTAATGTAATGTCTGTTTTGTTTCTTACAGAATCAGCACCTGAGGACTACAGATATATGATAATCATGTATATTTTCCTTTTATTATTATGCCATTTCTAATTTATAAGTGGAATTGTTTGAATGTATTTGTTGAAATTATATCTGCTATGTAATTCATATTGACTGAATTGTATCTGTGAAGTTTGTTTCAAAATAAATGTGTAAAAAGAATACCGATATCAATGTAATTTCCAAAATACCTAGCATACCTTCAATAGTGGTTCGATAAATTCTTAATTATAAATAAGCTGAATATATAATCTGGGTATAAGCGCACCAGGAAGGCTATGAGAGCAAAATTTTTCATACATTAAGTGAATTTGGAAGTAAACATTCTCATACTTAGTTCATCAAGCACCCGACCAGGAGCGTCGACGTCGTTCCTTGTTGCCTCCTTTTTACATGGACTGTACATTTCTCTTAGTAGGTGTTCTGTGTTTAGTACGTTAAATACTTAAGTCAAGAAGTACTTTTATACTGAGTGAATGGGGGGAATAGGTGCTGCCACTTCGCGTTAACTACTTCGCAGTCTCTGGCAGCCTCACTTGCTAGGCAGTAAAATTCCCATTGTTGCATAGGCCTAACAAGGTCAGTCGAAACAATTGGCAGTCGGGAATATAGGCTGTATCGAAAGAGAAGACGATGTAGAACTAAACATAAGGGAAGGCTTATCGTCTCCTACTAAGAAACCTAATACTATGTAGCTCCTTAGGAATACTATTAGTACCAGTACTATAGCATTGAAAAATTACAGAATTACGGTATTAAACTCTCACAACATTATAGCATTTAGTAATTCACGAGTGAAATAGATTGATACTTTCTAATGAATTAAATCAGCTTCCGTTATGTGTTTAAGGCTGTAATAAGTTAGATGTCGTACGAAGAATTCATGTGGAAATTAATTACCATTCATGTTGAATGCCTCGACAGTTTAAAACCCAAACATATGTGTGAAAAAATATTAACCGTATTAAATATGTAATACGTAGGTAATAACTGATATTAATACATCTAATACGTTTCCTGAATTTGATAAAATTGTTGTTTTAATCATAACTTGCAGATTATTATCCTAGAAATCATGTATTAAGAGAATCCTAGAAATCATGTTTTAATAGAAATTCATGTTTCAATAGAATCATTTCAAAGCAATGTTATTAGAACATCAAATTATATGCATTAATGATGCTTGTTAGAAATACATATTTGTAGAAAACTAAAAATGAAAGCTTCTTACAAAGCTTACATTGAATTTCATCTGTTCGTATGACCAGCGGTACTCAGAAATTACTTCGTTCCTTATAAAATTTTGGTTTCTAAGTTATTTTCGCTGCATTTCGAATGGGCGTATTTAATTCTATCTCGGAAAAAGACGCCACCACTGACTACCCCATACGGAAAAAAGAAATCGGATTATATCATCCGGCCTCAGAGGATTTCCTTTCGAAGGATTCTATTTAAAAGTTCCTTAACGATAAAAGATGAAAGTAGCGTAGAGAGAGAAAAAGTGGAGCCCGATAAATATTACCGCCACTAATCGAAGACTATCCAATAAATCAGTACCTCACTCTGTCATTCACCATTAAATTCGCGTTCTTCCTGGTCTTTTAACCCGCGCTCTTGAACCCAGTTTTTTGTTCCCGAAAAAGAATCCGGAGATAAATCCGAGATTACAAAAACGTCGCGACCCTAAATTAATCACTTTTTAAACACCGCTTCCGGAGACCACATTTCAAATATGATAGCTTCGATGAATTCCGGCGATGCATAAAAAATACGATACGTATTTCGGATACTCGAGACTTGATCTTCGACGACTCGTATCAGCCGCCGAATACAATTAAAATGTTGCTGAGGGTTGCATGATACCGCCACTCTTCTCCTGTTTATGACTTTTTGTGCACTCCGCCATATTGTGCGCTTCGACATCTCTCCACTTAACCGAACGAGAGACTGTCAGACTGCAAATCCAATTTTTTTAGCCCTGAATATTTCCCGTCAGCATAAGTATCCTGCCCTTTTCAGGATAAATCCAATACTTCAACGCCAACGAACTGAATTGTTGCTCTCGATAAGCCGTCAAGTAGGGTTCCGTTGGCAATTTCGTCGTCGTCTCAACTGTTCTGTACGCATCTCAGCCTATCTTCATTTACTCGAGTGGTGCTTTGTTTTCCCATCTCAGCATTTTTTTTCCTTTTTCGACCCCCAAAAGTGCATGTGTTTCATCTGGAATCCTTAATCGAAGGCGCATGATGCTGCAGAAAATTCTCCGCGTCGATAAAATTTGTTCCCTGGAGTTTTGTCTCCATTAGATAATTGAAAAAGGAGCGAAATTTATTTTCCGAGTTGGAATTACGCGGAGATCATTAGGTTTAATGAAAAAGAAGCAATGAGGAAACTTTTGAAACTTTTTTGTTTTCGCAGAATTCTTTGAGTTTTTACTCAGGACTTGATTGCTGATCTTGCCATTAATTGAGTTGTCTTTATTGAAAAATGTTCTAAAAGTGCTTTCCAAATCGATGCCGACTGAGTGTCCGAAGTTTTCAAGTCCTCCTAAGCTGTGATATCCCCTGTAGGGACACAACGGTTCACAAATTTACCGAATATGCTAACGGTCACCTACAATTTTTCTATTAAATTAATTCAGTAACAGATTATTATTTCAATTCATATTGTAAATATGTTCAAAAATCTATTATAATTATTTCACTAACGATAAATGTATTTCATGACGCAACCATATGAACCAAAATCAAACAGCAGTGGGTATATTGTGCATCTACATCTACATATTTACTCTGAAAGCCACCTTTCGACGTGTGGCAGGGGGTGTAAACACTAAATATTTGGGTTACCTCTTTAGATTATCGATGTCGCGTACCGTTCGCGGAAAGAATGAGTCCTTAAAACACATATATTTCTCTTATTTTACGCTCAATGTCAGATCGGCCGAAGCAGCAAGGGAGGTCGCATAATACCGATTACGTCTTCTGCAAATGTGCTTTCTCTAAATGTATCATGCAATCACAGCCTAGTTTCTAATCTCCTTTCTTTCAAGGATTCCCATCCAGCGTCTGAGAGCATTTTCGTAACGTTAGCTTTTCTATCGTAGCACCATTTAACAAATCGTATTGCCTTGCGCTGCACTGTCTCAAGTTCGCAAATTGCAATAATAATAACTTTTTAATGTAAAATATTTTCCGAAAATAACAATTCGAGCAAATTCGTTGCTTTAAGAAAATTGAGATAGTCTCCCATACAGAAATTTCAGATCATAATATTTGAAAGCATTCCTAAGTTTATCTGAGAGGGTAAAAAATTACCGTTATCTGAAAGGAAACCTCACGCTTCAGTTAAAGTTACGGAAAGTTGTTCCCTAGCCGATGAGATCAATATACTTGTATAATTTATCGACCTCGTTAACTTGCGAGAGGATTCGCAGTTGCTGACGGAACAAATAAGTCGATTATCCTCTTTCCGAACTACCGGAAAATAGAAGGCTAAACACGTTGGCTTACAATTAAAACTCTACCGCTACCTGCCTCTAGCGGTATCATTCTAGCAATTGGCATCTGATGATAATTAGAAGCAATAAGGATTTAGAAAGTTATTGGTGTTACAGCAAATGTTATGGTAGTAACCCGAATAAATACATTTTTCGAAGATTAGACGCAACAAACAATTGAGTTCAGTGATACGAACGAAATAAGCAGAAACGCAATCGTAGCGTAGCGTGCGGAGCTCTAAATGCGCTGTTGTCGGAATCCTATTTGGAACACAATCAAAACTGTTACTGCGATAAAAACAACACCATGGGTGTAACGGGCTGTCTCGTAGCCTCGATACCAGATGGGTGCTCTGAATCGAGAAGTACGAAACTACCGGATTGCTTAATGTCTTGCAACCAATTAAACCTGAAGCGGAAGAAACTTGCTATGAAGACTTTATCCCGGCGGAATTAAACTTAGTCGCATGGATCTTATCAACGATGTTTGGCCTATAAAAATTTTTCTCGTCGTCGTGATCACCGGTACATGGAGGAAATGATTCCTGTTTTACGGTAGATAAAAATTAATTAGCTTGTATTTAAATGTTCTATTCATCTCGTTCCCTTCATTGAAGGGCTTCTGGGTCGAACACTCCTTCGCCCAGCTCACTTAAACCTTCCTCCATTCAAGCATACCTCTTGACGGAATTCGAAGCCATCATATTGAAATTAGAAGCACGTTCTCCATCATTCGGTCACTATGACCGAAATGTAATCATGCGTCAATCATAGTTGTAGTATCTGTTACTGAGAACGGTAATATCGCGGAGCAGTTGGCATGCTAGACAATAATTACCCCTCAGTAAAGATTAAAGTAACGATAAAGTGATGATTGCACAAGTGAGTACACAAAATGCAAAAATTGCTCTATGTGTGATGGACGATGGAAACGCCTGGATCTGAGTAGCGTGACCACTTTGTTCGTGCATCTAAATTAACCGCACACGCAGGAAAAATGAGGGGTATTCCCTCATGTTGGAGCGCTAAAGGACATAAAAGAAGCACTTTTCACAACAGAGACAGCCTAAGATGGCCATAAAAATGACATCAATAAAAACGGAAACGATAAGAGTTCAAAGAACTAAAATCGATTTTCCGGGAAAGTCTAGTCAACGGACTTCAAGTCACGCGAATACTTGTTTACGCGACACCTCGAGCCGATCGCGTCACGCTACGACAAGGAATCGATATTCGAGCGACATCTCGAATGAATTAATAATTTGGGCCTTAAACTAACCAACGGGAGAAAACTGACCCGAAGAAAAGACTGCGATTTTGTTGTAGGGCTATGCAGTCGAGTTAACTCCCTGTTCATCGAATGTCATGCACACAAACTGATACTATTTCTATTATCTTATATATAATAATCGTATACAAATAAAATATTACAAAAAATGTCGCGGTGAGTTGTAAACTTTAGATCATGTAAACGCTTTATAAGGCAAGCCTATAATTTACTGGGATTCTTTTTCTACAAAAGTTCGTCAACCGTTTTAACATACAAATAGAGAAAATGATAATGTAGATTTGTACAGAAAAACTTCCCAACTTGATTTTCACGACGGAAAACTTGGGGTTCGGGAAAAAAACGATATGGAAAAAAAGGAAAATCCTGAAAAAACTGTACAAAATTGAATAGATTGGGAAATATCTACCATAAAAAAGTAGTATTTACCATGAAATATAGTAAAACTTAGGGAAACAGTTGTCTTTTACTACAGTTTTACTTTCGATTGGTTGAAACCCCAAGAAATCCATAACTTATATTATATAGGTTGAATGGAAGATGGGACTCTCTAGTCCCAATTTTTTTCCAATAAAGACGACTGTATGTATAGAAATAACTAGTTTTTTCACAAATTTCACAAAATTATTGCTGTCTTCAGATATTGAAACGAAAATCGCGTTTAAAAAATAGCGCAGAAAGCAAAATCCAAGCTCATGATATGAAATTCTTGTGAAAAGTGAAAGGTTGCAATAAAAGATATCACATAGAAACGAATTAACTGAAATGAAATTGAACATATCCAACTTAAATGCAATCGGAATTAGAGGAAGTGAAAAGAATATCCGAACAAAATGGGAAGAGAAAGACAGTGCGGATTTTTTCATTAGCGCTCACATAGGAGATGTAAGAGGTGCGTTCAAATTCTAGGGTCTCCAAAATTTATACTCTGTATGGTGGTGCTATGTTAAAAATTCACAAATAGATTTCGGGCCAAAATTTTCAGGCCGCATTTTTTAAATCAACTGCATATTTCTACTTATTCTCAATGCAGATAAAAATTTTGGTGAGCTTAAAACTCTCACTAGATATGAGTAAAATAGCTAGTACATCAACAAACAACTAAAGCAAAGATGTGGAAAAATACGCAAACATTATGTTAACAACGTAGGTCTTTTATCTGCATAAAGCACAGTATTTATCAGTATTTTCTGCCTTGGCAACCTGATTTCATATTCACACACTGTCGCGAATACTTTCTTCTATAACTAAGAAGCCATTGGAAAAAGTTTTTATTAATAAATCTCATTCTTACTTTTCAAACTAATATGGCTGCCCAGATGCGAATTCGAAAATTGGAAAAATAGCAAATTCGAGCGTCGTAATGAATGATTTTTCTGATAATATACAGCGATGAACTGGGTTGTTTTTAAACGATTCTCAGAAACTGGACTGAGAACATAATGATCCGAGGTACAGTGATATCTCGGATGATGAATTTTCCAGTAGTTTTCTGGCTGTTGAAGTTTATGAGCATAAATGATAAATTTTATTCCGGCCAACGGAGATTTCAATCTATGGATATGATTTTAATTTTCTTCGTTAGCTGAGGTCTTGCTTATAAGTAAACTGCGGAAGGTAATGAAATAGCTTATGCATGTTTAAAAACTTAGCAAAAACTAAATGCAACATGAACATGATCATTATTCCATTAGATAAGTTTGTCTATAATTAGATATAGCAATAAGTTTGATTTTATCGACCAAAATACAAACTCACATGTAGATATACAAAGAAAAAATAAGGATTTTTAGGACATAAGAGTTGCTTAACACTTACAATTTAAAAAGCAGTTGAATAATTCCAATGTGAAGTGATAAAACATTTGAAGTGAAAGAGCTGAAGTACGGGACGCCCACGACTTTTATAGTAGCCTAGATGAATTATCTTAAACTCGTAAACTCCACCTTCCGATCTAGCCTTGAGATAATTCAGAATAGCACGTTATTATTAATCATAAATCACTTCTCGGATAAGCCCACTTCGAAGGCAATAGTGGAACCGCGATAAACTGAAGTAGAATGAGGGCACTACTAGAGTTTCTTTACTTCCCTTTCATTGCCGTTTGTTTCTAACGATCGGTACATGTGATTCATTCTTAACGTAATCCGACTATTTGTTTCTCAGCCAGTCGAAATTTCGATGAGATAACTGGTAGATAATCAACTGGTTGAAAATAGTAGTCAGAGGCACTTGAATAGAGTACGCTGTGGAACAAAATTGTATACATGTCAGATACATCAGTAGTGAAGTAATATCTAATTCCAGAGAGATGTCGTTACAGCACTTGAATAGCTTTTGTGCTGGTGTTCTGAATATGAATGTAAAATCCTCACCCAAAACTAACCGAACCCGATTAGATTCCAATAAATTATTTTCTCATTTGATCATCGCACTAGTATTTTACCCACAAAAATAGTCGAAAATTAAGATTTCAATCCATGTGTATAATTAAGGAACTTCTTGCATTTTATCATTTTATTTTTAACAGCCTTTTATTATTTCTTTCCTCTCGTGCGGAATTGTTTTTTCGCCGCGTTGACGCCAACGATAAAAACCCTCAGCCCTGTTATATAAGGCTAGATAAATTGATTTGAATTTTCGTTTCATTTTAAAGCGTACTCATATATACACATAACACGCTAGATACATTTGTTGCTTTCAAGGCTTTTAACTGTTTGACGCACCATGTACTTGTCTGCCAGTCGCCATGTATCCACCAGTTTCTCTTCCATTATAAGCGTCCGTTTCCATCCGTTATTCTTCCATTCTTGCCATATATTGCTTATTTTCTCTCTCTTTCAGCGGAAAAACTCAAAATTTAACCGTAATATATTATCATTCGCTCTATTTTTTCTTCCTTCCAAAGGGCATTCAATGTAGAAACATTGATCGAATGCTCGACCATTTTACTCTTAGCAACATACTTCACCCATTAATCGATGATTTATACATCAACAAAGAAACAAAAAGATCTAAATGCAAAGCTTAATTCATCGTTGAAAAAACATACTAGCGTAATATTCGCGCATAGATTTACATACACACGCTATAAACTACCGGAGATAAATCACAAGGTCGCAATAAAATTCAGTAAGGAAGATTTTTCATTGTTCGACGTCTTCACAAATTACATCTACTCTATCGGCTTTCCCTTGCTTATAATATACCCTTTGTTCACCCGCTTTAAAACAGATTTCTTCCAAACTTCCTCCCTTTCCGTAAATTCACTCTCAATAATTTCCCTTATGATTACCTTCATGCAGACTTTATTATTTATCTCCCGCATTTAATAATCTAACAAACTATTATTATTATCTGCTTAAAGATATGGTAACCTGAACTTTTAGGATTTTAGTTGAAAACTTAACCACTATACCAACGATTACAAAAATTGTTTGGTTGCATTCCACTAAAATTGTATTTAAATCTCACAAAGGAAACCGATATGATTTAGCCTATCTTGGTGGATCACACTAGAGAAATAAATTGAAAATGTTGTAGTTTCCAGGCATAATATAATAATTATTGTCATATCGTATTAATAAACGCATATATTATTTTTATACATATTTTTTTTCTTTCTTCTTGGATCTCACCATCATCTATCTATAATAGGTGATCTTCGCCACAACTAAATAATACCGAAACCAATTTAAATTCATTCCCTAACAATACATTCTTTTACGTCTAAAATTCAATCCATGGATGGCAAAGAAATCAAATTTCCCACATTAACATAAATTCCAGTCCTTTCGTTCAAAATCAATCTCTTCAGTACCCTGATTCCAATACATCTACTTTAGAGCGTAGGGCCAAATGGCTATCATTCATTATCAGCCCCCTTTCTTTCTTGCCACACATGCACACAGTATATCCACGAACACTCATTTCATCCATCAAGTGCTCTTTACCGTGCACTCTTCTAACATTTCAAGTGCCCTATTTCCAATTGCATTCGTCGCCTAATGATAAGCCAAGAGGCTCCGACTTCCGTCACATCACGGTTTCGGACATTCGAGGATTTGCAATTAGCATTGAAAGCTATGGTGAATTAACCAGATTAGTTTCTTATCCTAAGTCGTATCCGTCCAGACACAGAATTCTCCACGGACACTTAAGTCGCATTGCTGGTCAGTATTAGCGTATTTTAGCGTAACTGTCACAACACAAGGAAGCTGGAACTATTCTTCTTAATAGCTTTGCTTACTCTGCGAAAGCTCAAAGCGTTTATAGTTATCTATCCCAATACGTGGCTATCACTTAGCGGAATAAACCTACATAGGGCGTACAAACTCTCGTAACAAATCTAGTGTTCCTAAAGTTACAATCTATCTAATGGATTACAAGGACTTCCTAGAGAGTTCGTATGGTTTTTAACTGACCAAAATCCCGCAGAGGCGCCACTTTCGTAGGAATAGTTTGTTTTTTTCTTCTGCGACAATCTTAATATAAGGATGAGGGAAAGTTATGGAAACGTTTAAAGGTCAGCAAAGCCGTGAGTGACCGGTTTTTCTGCGAAAGCAGCGTCGTTGTGGATTTCAAGAAAAATTTCTAAGATTAAATGTAATTATTTCATGCTATCCACGCGGAGTGTTTTCTCTTTGTCTTTTGGTACAGAGTAAAGAGTAACATAGGGGATACAAACGCATTCTCTACGTTCCTCATGACTGATATTATGGAAGCTACGATCGTATGGGCAAATGCATTGATCATGGCCACCTTTTATTGAATGCAATGAAAGGAGTTATTTATTGTCATAGGCCGCACTCAAGTGGACGTATTCTACTCGTACCCTTTTAGCTTCCAATGGTACCATTCTACTCAGAAACTAAAGAGGCAAACAATCTCAGCATCTTCGGTAGTAAGCCTCGCTCCCTCCCAATGGGTTTTTATGGCAAATGGTGGAGATGATAAGGTTCTAACCGTATAAAATACCGGTATATACCATATAAAATGATTAAGTTACGTGATGGATCAAATTTATTTCCTCTTAATTAAACCAGAATTAGCTTGCTGAAATTACCCGATTATGTATCAAAGATGACAGGGGAATATATTTTCCTTACCTAAGGAATTTGCTCCTTTTTTATTTATTAGTAGCTTAAAGGGATGTATACTAAAGTCAGCAAAATTTTCAATCCAGCATAATGCATTACAACTCGGTAATCTTAGTATGCTCAAAAAATGACCAGCATGCTTGGGCTGCTACTTCGTACTGATTTTCAACGACTATGCTGAACGAAGAATTACGCATTGAGTTACTTAAACTTTTCATAAAAGTTAACTTTTCCTAAAAGTTCTCCACGAGCGGGAACAGTAGTGAATTCCAATATATTCTTCCCGTATTTTATCCTAAAACAATGAGATATGACGTTAAATGATGTGAAGGTTATTTTCGTTCCATTCGCATCTCAGCCAAATAACCAAAATACTATGGCCTGCATTGGATTATAGGACACAAAGGAATCACTTATCTTCATTTGATCCTAAAACCTCTTTCCCGGTTCATTTCCTCTTATTTTCTCCACCTTAATAAATTCTATTTACGTCCCACGTATAATAATTTATCTAACTGGTATTAAATGAACCTGAAATTTGGTTATGGTTATCCCCTCAATCCATACCTACATCCCTATGTTTTCTTTGGTAACTTCCAAAAGCTTTTACGCCCTTAATAATTCTTTGGGCATTTGCTGAAATTTCATATTTCTGAAATTCCGTATATTGTCTAATGGGCTATTGTTAACGGTTTTCTCACTTGCGGCCCTATCAGTTGATAATGAGATTTTCTAGGGTCTTATTCGACTCATTCCTAAATTTTTAAGCCTATCCTCCGGTGAAATCTTTATCTCTGGAGATATTCCGTTTCACATAACTGAGACTCGGTCTTTAGCTTTGCCGAGAGATGAATGGATTTTCAGCGCCTGATATTCATTCAGACTAAAACGATGGAATGCTTTAGATCTCCGGTTACGGAAGCTAAGCTTTCTCTCTGGCGATTAAGAATTTTATGGCCCGTTCCATTGGAGAATAACTTAGGGGATCGTTCATATTGTGATGAATTCCAAGGTTGGAAATTTTGCATTTTAGAAAGAAAATTAATGTAACGTATTAAAAAATCGCGACGAGTCGATGGAAGTACGGACTTTATATGGATATGAGAAATTTGTTGAAATTTAACATTTGGAATTAAATCATCACGGAATTGCTGTCTTGATTGACGAATTACTTTATTACTCTTTTGTCGATAATACCACCCTCAGACTTCTATTACTCATCAAGATTAGGTAGCAAAGTACATTGTACTTCTATTCATGACTTTTTCAAAAATATATGAGTATTTAATTTTTAATAAAAATCTCATTGAACCTTCAAGAAAAAACTTCACTTCGAAACAAACTTCAAGGACATCTTGATGTTCACTCACAGCACACAAACAGACAAATTGGTAAAAACAGGAGAAAGCGACAGGATCAATGAAGCTAAAAGGATTGAAACTTAGCTCAGGCACCTATGAAAGAACGCCAACATCCTGAAGACCAAAATGCTTACAGTCTTGAATAGGAGAGTAATCTAAAAAGGCAACTTGCTAGTTTTGATTCATGAAAGTGAATCGTGAATCTAGCGTGTTAAACGCTGCACTAGTCTAGCGAAGTGGTAATGATAAGCCCATTGCAGAGAGAACTGGAAAATTATTGGATAGCCTAACACTAATATGTATTGTTACCTGCAGATGAAGATGATATATGTAAATATATTTGTATAAATGTATATATTTTCTATCCTATAATATTTAAAAATAGAGTTGTAAGCTT